>JAZGTJ010000531.1:0-101326 GCA_036877575.1 Botia almorhae
ATCAAAATAAGAATATTCTCTTCTCCAAAACGCAACTGCAACAGCTCAAGATTTTAAATGCTTTTCAACCAATTAATAGACAAATAATTTGTAGTTATGTTTAATTTAATAATATGTATGATTTATCAGTATTAACAATAGGCCAGCAGAAACTATAGCATACTATAACATCTTTCCAGCGCCCAAAAACACTGAGGGAAGGAAAATCATGGTGAGACTCGGGCAAAAGATGAAATAATTAGTGGTGCAGAGACACTCCCAGAGTGTCCCAATACTAACACCTTTCTTCCTGCACATTCCTGCCTCATTGTGCTCATGTTTACAGCCAATTCATCTGCACACCACAGGAAGAGAAAGTCATCTGACTTACGCTCAGTGCTCGAGGGGTTTGGAGCGTGCTCAAAGGTCTAAACTCACTCTCTCTCCAGGCACGCAGCCCTATGCAGGTTTAGGTCCTGTATTGTTTCCTTTTCTTCACCACTCCGGAAACATTTACACTCCCCTTTATGTCTTCAGCAAGTGTGCAGCCTTACAACGATCTGTACTGTTGACTGACGGGAGCAGTATTCATTTCTGCGCTTTTCCGGAGGCCTCTGTTTGTGCAACTGTTATTGGCTGCATGTTTCCTTCCATTGTGCGATTAAAGCCCTAATGGAGGTCAGAACACACTCAAGCCAACAAGTGTCGTCGCAATAATTCACGAACATCAGGAAAACCATCAGACACCTTCGTCTCCATAAACTAAATATCTAATTTAAAAGAGAATTAGATGTCAACTGGCAATAAACAGCCGCAACAGATTAAGCAGCGCATGCAGCAGGCAGCAAGAACTGCGCAAAAGTGCAAAATAAGCACGGCAAGAGAGAAGAGCTCTCCAACAAGATCAATTTAGGTTTTTTCGATATACATGTATGCATATGGCAGATGCTTTCGTTCAAAGTGTCCAATAGGTACATTTTATCAGTAAACGCATTTCCTGCGATCAGACGTTTGATGTTGGCTTTGCTACTGCCATGTTGTTCCAGTGACCAGAGCTCCAGAACCAACCAACAGACTTCACTATCAAGCCAACCGTATGGAGCTTGAGATGGCAGCACATTTCATTGGGTTTGGAAATGTTTCTCACAGCACTAAGATGAATTTATTCATTCTGTAACAAGTGGAGATCTGAGAAGGACTCAAACTCAGCCTCCTCTTTAAACATCTGGCATGCATCGTTCTCTCTCTTTATTCTGTGGCTCCAGTACATCTGTTCTTTGCCATCAACATCACCTCCTGCTCTTCTGATTTGCTCTTTCACCTTTCACCCCTCACCCAAACAAACCCCCCGCCGACCCAGAGACACCAGCCCTCCACAAATCCACAACCTGTTGACATCCTACAAACTTTTCCTGGGAAAGTTAGAGAGTCACAGACCCATCCTGCTTCACCCAATGAACGATCTTTTCTCCTCTTTGAAAAACAGCACATTCAGAAATCAACCACTTACCCATAACTGCTCTTATTCTGATTGTTTTTCCTATATAATGAAAGTAAATTGGCATAATTTTATCATAAAGTTTTTTACATTAAAAAAAATAAAATCTGTGCATACAGATAATTGCTTTGGTGTTCCACAGAAGAATGAGCATCATACTGTTCTGGACTGACATAACTGAATTTTTTATATAAAGATTTTAATTTTTTTGGGTGAAATATTGCTTGACATAAATAATGCATGAGATATTTCAGAATTTGCATCTAGCTGTTCTGAGGTAAAATACGCATGTGGCGAGCAGGCAAACTCAATTTCTGAGGTGTGACTGAATCGGTTCTCCTGTGTTTTTCTGGGAACATGTTTTATTTTGAGTGTTAGTTACGATCAAATCTCCCGTCAGGAGTGACGGATTCGAACCGTCTCACACTTTCTCTCCGCGGCACCACGTCTCATTTTCGCCACGGCTGCAACAGATAATTACTGTAGGGTCTTGGACAAACTGTGACAGGAAGCAGACTGTCCAATTCTCACACTATCATCCATCTCTCTCCACCTGGTTGGTGAGGATATATTTGAGTCTCTGGGTCAGATGAATGAGGTGAGTTTGAGACAAGATGCCGATGACATGTGGCCCTGATAAAATGCCCTCTAATGTTTCCTCTGTTACAGGGTCTGCAAACCGTTCCAAACCGTCTAAAAAACCCACAAGATCAAGATTCACAAAAATCATTAAAAAAAAACATTTTCTTATATAATTGTCTTATTAATTTTTTATAATTTACTTATTAACATCTTATATGACCCTATATGTAAAATGAGTTATTACATGTATTAATTACACTTATTGAAAGGTTGTTTTGGGTGGTGGGACCGAGCCAAAAGAGCTTAACCACATTCTCCAGGTCACAAACATGAGTCACTGAATAACTGAATAACACAATAAGCTGCAAGCAAAAAGGTATCAATTCATGTTTGTAGCATAAGACTGAGTTTAATACTAACAGTTAAAGGTTTGTTCAAATCCATTTTTAGCAGCAGAGATAGAGCTTTTGCCTTAGCAAACATCACTAATTAGATAACAGGAGCTCAGCAGACATGAAAGTTTAGGAACCCGTGTTCTGCACCCACCCACCCCGACTCCGGGAACAAACACAACTACCCCACACAGGCTGCACAATCTTCTCTTTTCTCTCATCCCCTCCTTCCTCATTTCTTCCCTCTGTCTCTACACCAGTTCAATCCCAACACTCTTCCGTAGCCTCCTTTTCTTTCTGAATCACAATCGCCTTTCAAATTGTAATTTTTGCTTGGCTTTATTGGCATGACAATGGCACGCTCAGCCAAAGGGCCTCTCAGGCGCCCACGGCAACCGCCCGACACACAAGTATCCGGTCCCCTTCGGCCAAATCTCATTGGCCAGATTTCCCTCCAAAACCCTCAGTCACATATAAACATGGGATTTTTATTCCTAAGCCCTCACACTTTAACTTCAGTGCAGTTTGTACTGTGAGTATAAATGATACCTCGTGCAGGTCATTATCTGAATTAGAAATTCATAAGACAGATTCTCAGTACAGAACACAAACTTTCCAGCAGGTTTCAGTCTGTTCAGCAGGGGTGTGTGGCTTCTTTCCCTCAGTAAGACACAATAAACAAAGGGTGTGAGGTGACACTTTTATTGCAGGGCTTGCTATCAAGATTAAAGAGCGTTTGCTATAAACCCCCAACTGTATGCAGGTGGTCACTGTTAATTTTGCTTATCTATATAAAGTGAGTGGCCGAGCATCTCTGTGTGGTCTTGTGTTCTCTACAGCACAGGTGCTACAGGTTTGGAAATTCTCAGGAATGTCTCAGGAAAGCCCTCGGGATAATAAACGTGAGAGTCAGCATTAGGGACGATTCTGATTCCGGAGAGGGAGTGACAGACAGACAGAGATTCGCTTGGATCTGCAGCCAATGTTTTAAACATCATCAAAGGCTAGTTTAACTGTGTCTAATTCTGTCCAAACCAACGAGGCACACATGCATGCTAAAACGCTAGCAGCCCCATTCCAATGACAACAAATAAATCACAGAATCCAAATAACAATGAGCCAACCAAGCCTGTGTGATTCCACATTTTCCAGCATCGGCTCAGCTTGACTATACCTCCGATTCCGAGCGTAAACCTTACAGGGTGGACAGGAATAAAGCCGACGCGCTTGAATTCTATTGTGCTCTAAACCGTCAGATTACATTGATCCAAGTTTGCTTTCCCACACTCTCACAATGTGTTGTTTTCCAACCGCTTGGAAGATCAGTGGCTCTTCATAACATCTTAAAGGAAAAGTTCACCTCAAACTTCACTTTTATATCAATCATAACATTTACAAACACTCACTGTGATTATACACAAACGAGTGGTCAGGATAATCATGATGAATTCACCTTCTTTTGAATTTCATAAACAAAGTTCTTAAAGGTTTGGAACAAACACAAGGTAAAAATAACAACCGAATGAATAATAACAACAAACAAATAATAAAAGAATTTTAATTTCTGGGAGCACTATTTCTTTAAAAGGAGCTACAGCTGTTCCACATTTTTTTAAAATAACAATTAAGTAAAACTGGTATGGGAAGTTCTGGCCAATTGTTAACAGTAACTTATCTATCAAACTTATCTAAACACTACAGCCAGTCTGAAAATGAGAAGATTCCTCACTTGAAACTTTGTAGGTTTCCTGTAGCTCAGTGGTTATAGCATGGCGTTAACAACGCCAAGGTCATGGGTTCAATCCCAGGGATTGCACGTACTCAATGTATAGTGATCAGTGTGTAGTATAATGCAATGTAAGTCGCTTTGGATAAAAGCGTCTGCCAAATGCCTAAATGTAAATGTAGGAACTCTGTACTGATACGTTATCTTAAATAACTGCCCCTCCCAGAAACACAACCAGGCCTCTGGTGGGCATTACATGCATCAGGTGGGACTATTGTAGTTCCTCCAGGGGAGGATGTTGAATGAAAGGTGTTCTTGTTGAAATGATTCATGTACTTGTCATTCAAAAGAGTGTAAACATGTTTGGAACAACCATCATGAGCACTGAGGGGGTGTGGTTAGCTCTTTTAACCTGTCACCAAACCTCCAATCACATGACACCACACAAACCACCTAATCCACCGTCACATGACCTCCTGTAATCTTCCATCATATGAAAGAGAAAGGAGCACAAAAAGGTTTCATATCATTGATCGTTTCGTATTGGAGGCTGAATGATGAATCTGACTTTTGAGAAAAGATGTTATGAAAATGTTACCAAAGGATTTAGAATGTAAATAAATAGTTTTTCCAACAGCGTGAGGTTGTGGAACGATGACCATGTTCAAATGTTTGTGTGAACCATCCCTTCAACTCTTCTGTGGGCATGTATGGACCTCTTCTAATCTTAAAGTCAAAGGTTAGCTGGACAGTATTGGCCGGGAGGTGGGATGGTCTCTTATACTGACTGTGTTTGACAGCCCTTTAATTAACATAGTGATTAAAGCTTGTAGAACAAAGGCAGACATTACCCAACATAACAGGGCTAATTACCTGCTGGCCCGAAACTAATGGACCACATGGGCTAACAGCGAAATGGAAAACTAGCATCAACAATTGCAACCACTTATGGTACAAAATGGTGAAACTAGGCCAAGACACATCATGAGAAATCTGCCACTCCTGAAAGAACCCAAAAGACTGTTTTTAAGTAAGTTGGGAATGAGGACGATGACAAGCCACATCCCGTCTGAAGGAAGTCAGGAAATCTACAAAAGGAACAGAGAAAATCTCCTTATTCCTTTCAAATTTAAAAGCGGGTAGGGTTTATTTTCTTCCCAAACAAACTAATACTGGTTGGTTTGCGTCTGCATGCCAAGCTAGCAGGTATGTGTGTGGTCCTCATTCTGAACAACATTAAACTCAGACAGATGCTAGAGAGAAAATATGGAGGGGGAGAGAGAGCGACATTATGAGTGGAACCACAAAAACTCTAAAAGAGACTCTTCAAAGAGTCTGATGTTGTGAATATAACATACTGAAAATTATTCCATACATTATAAAACCTCAAGGTGGTTCAGAGACGCCAGATATATGCTCACACCACTTTCTTGACGTAATTAGAGCCGCTTGGAAGACGTGAAGCACTTCCTAGTGTTTCCATACAGAAACATAGCATGAGAACTCATAAAAACTCCAAACCACACATCCCGGCAAACCAGCAGAACTTCCCCAGAACTTTCCTGGCAGTCTTGAACGGCTGAACTAAACCGTTTATGAAAAGTTAAATCGCATAAATCTGTACTAACTAATGATGTATGAAGCAACGAGGAATCCCACCTATACCACAAGACATTCTGCTCGGTTAAGCTCAGTTTCATCCAAATTCCTTATATTCCCAAGACTTCCCCAATAAAACAGAAATATTTTCACACGTAGGTACAGCTGCAGCACAGGGTTGTTTTTATATTGTGACTAAGCAGTAAAGAAGCATCTGTTTTCTTATCAAGATTTCCTAACCGGATCCTGCAGGGAAGTTGTATTGCATGGACGCACCACGAATTCTTGATATTCTGGGAAACCAGAAAACCAGGCTGGTTCTTACCTTCAGGTTCGACGGTGGTCTTCACCTCCTCAGCAATCTTTAAGGATGGCCGTGCAGCAGATAACGTCACCAGGGTCAGAAGCAGAAGCACACTCAGAAGTGAGCTCCAGGCAAACATCCCGTCAGAAGCGGGTGTGCCACACCATCCGCCCCCCCTTGACCTCCCCCTGGACACAGATCCCATCTGAGGGGCTCCACCCAAACATGAACTTCAGGCCCTGCAGTCTGTCACTCAGTGGAATTCTCACCGATCACCAGAGCTGTAGAGAGAGCGTCACATTCCACAGTGAGATGGTGGCAGGAGGTCCACACAGTACCAGAAGAGAAGATGGAACAAAATAAGGCCAAATTAGAAACATGCATCAAATAGTGTCAAAGCAACAGAGCAAAAACAAATGACACATTTCCAAACCTTCAGAACAGTTCAGTGTAACAACACTTCTCTACATGAGACACTGATTTTTAGTGTGAATATTTTTAGCATTATCATACTGTGTGTGAGAGTGTGACAGAAACTAAAGCTCCACGTGTCATAATGCTGCTGAACGAGCCTTACAACAGACATACCAAAGCTGTGATTCACCAGACTGACACCTACACATCACACCTGCCCAACTTTATCTCTGCAGACGCGCTCAGATCTACCTTTGCACATGAGTGTGTTTTCCTGAACCAACATAATGGACAATTTAGACCTTTATCCCGACTGACTGTGAAACACGTGATTCAGAGAAATCATTTAAAACAAAGCCACTGTAACGCGGGAAGCAGCGCGAGCGTCACTAAAGACACGCGCAATGGTTTGCGCTCGCGCAGCAGCGCTGTGGATCGATTCTTTATGAGAGAAAACACTGAACTAGCGACTGGTTTATTTCTGCATTATTATGCATGTGTGAGTTTAACGTGAGAGCTGGGGTTAGATGACTACTTCACCAGCACGACTTTAATGTTTTATGATGTTACTTTTACGGTAATTTTCTAGCTTAAATGCTCAAATGCGTTCATCACTTTACTGTTCACATTCAAATCAGTTTACAAAGAAGAAATCACACTGCAAATCTACGAGATTTACAGCCCATGCAGAGAAACCCCTGATAATCAGCTGTACTAACGATGCTTATGTTTGTCTATTACAAAACGCACCTTAACGAGTTTATCGTGATTTCATTAAACAACTAATGCGATCACCCGGATAGGGATTAATATTACCTCAACTCTAATGATCAGCTTATTTATCATCACAGTTAATTATTAGTTATTTAAGAGCAGATTCATTCATTTCCCATTACAAAGTAAACTTTCACAAACAAATATAGATGCGTGTCATCTACTGTATCGTTTAAGACATTACTGTATCACAATTCATACATTTCAGAGCATTAAACTTTAATTTTAAAACAATTCAATATACAAACACGGCCTGACTGCGCCTTTAAAACCAATAAAATTGTTTTGAATTGTACATTTTTGTAAATTCATAAATTTTGAATTGTTTGATTTCGAATCAAAAATGTAATTTTTTATACACTGATCCAACTGTATGAAATCCAATATCATCAAAAGTGGAAGTTACACAACGCGCATCATATTTTCGACTTATTTTGCGAAATTGTCTTATTACTAAACGTACACAAAACGAATGATTAGCCAATGGAACATATAAACATTTAGCCGAATGTTTTAAACATCATTACCAATCGCTTGAATCTTTCAAATGCCTTTTTCTTGAAGTGACATTTCGTTCATAAAGTAAATATATCATGTTTGAGAATATACTCATGCCTTCTATAGCCAGTTTACTTACAATAATACACACGCGCGCGCGTATAGACATTCACACACACACACACAACTGAAGTTTTATTGAATATTTGGATAAATAAACAACTTTTGGCAAAAGTCTCGCGTGTTGATCACGTTCAGTGTTCACAGTTCACAGTTTTTGTGGAGTCCACATCACTTGTCATACAGCCAAACGTGCAAAGATGTGCGTATTTAAAAATGCTTGCCTAAACTGCACATAAATCCACATTACAGCCGCAGCGCAAAATCAAACTTTGATGCGCATTGTGATAAAAACGTTTCCTTTTGAATAAAGACAAGGAAACAGTTGACAATGAAACCTCCCCATACAACACAGAAACAGAGTTAGAGAAAACTTACCGAAAAGAAGCAGAAAAATCGAGGCTCAGGATCCACATATAATCGGGTTCATGCATGGGCCGAATCCAGAGAGGAATGCGACTTCTCCCCCCTGCAACCAAAAATATTCCCAATTTGCAAATCCAGCGGGGCAAAAATCACAGTGCACCGAAGATAAGATCGCATGCCAGCAGCGGGCAGCTGATAGTATCCGTGCGTGTTTGTGTAAATCCTTCAGGGAAAAATGTGCGTCCCAGAAACTTTTTGTCCGAAATCAAGTTGTTTGTGCTTCGCCAGCGGCTCGCAGCGTTCGCTTAAAACACGAGAAGATGCAGCAGTGGATCAAACAGACAAGAAAACATCCTGGAGAAAGCTCATATCCACTGACGTGAAGCGCAGTCTCTGCGGACCTGATTCTGTTCTCAGACGCTTTGTCGGAGATTTTTTCCTCCAACCCCCTGAAGAAATGTCACTCCCCCTGAAACCCGAGACGTTTCCTGGCTTGTAGTTTTGGGACTCTGCCTTTCTCCGCCAATCACAGACCTGTGTGAGCGAGCTCCCCTCCGAACAGACTTAATCTATCCCGATGGTTGTCCTGCACAATCGTGTAAGGTTTGTCCGGATCTGGGGATCTCCTCCCTCCTCTCATACGCGCTCTTGACTCGCTCCAGTGTTGCAAAACGCAGCCTGTGCCGCGTCAGCGCCATGCGTTCACCACTGCGCCACCGAGCGGCAGCTCCGTCTGATTTCGAGTCTCGATTCCGGCGAGATGAAAAGGTTATTTGTATTTCCCAGAACTTTATTAGTTATTCTGATGAAAACATCGTAATCTAAAAACCAAAAACAAATGACATCCTTCATCATAAAATATGACAGTGTGTATATTAGGTAAGACACAAATAATGGTATGGCCTGTTAATCTTTTAACAAGCTTGACACTGAAACGATGTCTCTGTTCTGGATGACATCACCTTTCTGAAATGTTTTGTACCTGCTGTACCAAAAGCCAGCAAAAGTTAATGACAGAAGATCATGAGGGCGAGAAACTGCAGTGATCAGCACTTTCTCCTGTTAATCTGTCATTCCATGTACATGATTATTTGAGTCTTTGCACCAAAAGGCCTGAGATATAAAAATGATCTCGAGCATCTTGTGAGCATCTTGTACAACAACTGCTTGAAACTCTACAACCAGAAGATCCTTTTGTGACAGCATTTAGAACAAGAATATGAATCTGTGTTTGGAATACATTTAAAATGCCATGATCAGAACACATTTTCTCTTTTAAGTACCAGAACAGTGTAAGCCACACAGTTTGGGGTTATTTTCTCATGGGCTCTGCTCGCGAGACCCACAGGAAGAACAGTGGGATACAATTTCCAGAATGGTCATTTCACAACTCATCCACAAAAGACAAACAGATTAGTTGTAAAAATCGGTCATTATTTACTCATTCCTGTGTTGTTCCAAACCCATACGCTTGTATTCTTTCTGTGGAACACAAAATGAGAAAGAATGAACAGGAATAAGATTTCAGATGTCCAACAGAGAGAAAGATTTTAAGAGAACAACGATTGCGTTTTCTTTATGTTCATCATGCAGAACATATGATGTGTCTTCATAAGACTGAATATATTGCATGAGCTGTATGGACCACTTTTATGATGTTTTTGTCATTTTTTATAGCTTTTCTTCAATAAAAAACAGCTGTGAAAAGATTCATAAAAGGCTTGGAAAGACATAATGGTGAGTAAATAATGACAGAATCTTCATTTTTGAGTGAACTGTTCTTTTAATCTCCAGCCTCTGTTGGGTCAGTGTGTGTGCTGCACTGTTAATCACCCCAACTGTCACACATGGAGCCAGTCATGTTTCCAGCGATGCTTGTACTGACCATCTAAACTCCCATGAGCTGCTCCCCCATGAAGCTTCCCTCTCTCTCTCCCTCCCTAATCAATGACCCCTAAATGTCAAAGACAGGGGGGCCCCCAGCCGCGCTCCTCACTCCCCTTCCAAACTGTCTTCTCCATTGGACAGGCTCCTTTCAAGGGTCCTGAGAGGAGCACTAAAGAAGCCAGGAAGAGTTGAGGAGGAGAGCAGGATTGGGGGGGGGACTGTGGCTAATATGCTTTTGCTTCTTATTTTCCTCTCGCCCAGCCGTCCTCATAAAAGAAATGTTCCCATTCAGTCTGAACGCGTTGGCTAATAAGGCTGTTAAAGAAAGCGAGAGGCTCAGAGTGAATGGGGCCTTCGATCACGGCCTCTCTGCTGTATTTCTTTCCCTTTTACCCACAATTCCCTTCTCTCTCGCTCATACACAGTGAAGCCATCAAGAGGTGACAGTTTGGACTGGAGGGGGAGGGGGGGTGAACAGGTTGCAAGTTTAGCTGTGTGAAATAAAAGATGGACTATACACTTTTCACACATGTTCTTGTCACCTATCCAAGCCAGATTCATGTTGTTTTTATGTTGTTTTCCACATTTAGCAAACACAATGTGAGGGCCAGCTACAACCAGAGAAGACAGAGTGAAAACAGTGGGTCATATCTCTGTCACATCAGCCAACCAAACAGGTTACCCTGGCAACACTGTGGTCTTTCCTTCAATATGGTTGAAAGCTACGGAACAAAATGTTTTTAAGATCTGCTCAACAGTGGAACATTCCTCATCCATCACACACTGACAATTTACACATAATTCACTGAATAACTCGACTGAATGTTCCAGACATTTCAGAAATGTTTGTTTGAGTTTGGAGAGATCTTTAGAGACATGTATCTTAATATCTGGATTAATTTATCTGCAAACTTCATAAATCTTACAGATTGAGACTATAGGATGGAACTGTCTGCTTCTCAGCCCTCACAGACCACTGCCCCGCCCACTGCCCCGCCCACTGGCCCGCTATTAAACAAGATTAGGATTCGTGTCTCAAATCACAATGTGTTGAAAACAAAATGCTTAAGGTGTCCAGATAGTATACTACCTCTAGTGGATTTTTCATAGTATTCATAGAAAGAGTTTGTGATGATAAACACAAAAAATCTGTGGAGTTGAGACAGCTTTGTAATGTTAAAATATAAGCAGAACACATTTCTGTGCATATCATTTGAAAACCACTGAACTGAATCACATGCAGCTATTTACATAAGAAAACTTTTATTAATAACTTACACAGAAATGTGTCTTTCTTTTCTGCATGAATGATGCCCAATTCTGTCTTGCATATTTGAAAGTGTGTACTTTCCCATTAGCATTTACAAAAATACTTTTAGTGTAAGTACAAATTGGGACGCAGCCTGTGATAATAGCAAGTCTGTCTGGTTATATTTAATTATACTGATATCAGCAACATGCCCTGACAAAAATGCTGGACTAAGCATGAGAACAGACAGCTGATGGCATGCAGTCAGTGTAACCCTCACTATACCTCTGTCCTGCTGTTATGCTAATCTTCACTTCATTCAGTGGGACCATCAACACCACAGTGTTATTGTATCTCCACTGGGCTGCCAAAGGGAGTCACATGATCCGCCTGCTATCTGCTGCCCTCCTGTTTATTGACTGCAAGTTATGATTTATGACAGGCAATTGTTTGGTCAGCTTTGGGTTTCAAAACAATCCTCACAAAATGCGAGAGAGTTTTTTACCCTGAGAAAAACGTGCACATAAAAAGAAAACATTCTCAGCCTCACAGGCGCGAGAACTCATAGAAAAACATTATGAGACATACAATCACTTTGGCAACTTTCCGGAGAATAAACACTCATTAAGAAACACTTAAAGGGCTGCTTGGTGCAATTTTATTGTAGGTGTGCCAAATATTTGTGCACTAAAATTATAGAGAACAAAGTAATTGTCGGATAATGTCTGTGTCGTTTGTCATGTATTAACCTGTTTTGTTTAATTTTATGCATATAACTGCTTGACATAAACAACAGGCAAGTACCACAGTTAGTCTAGAATCTATCTTAGAATAAAAGACTTCAATGTGAACCCAAAAACTCAAACTAGAGTTTGACCTTCTGAAGTAAATATGCTGCTTGATTGTGCAAAACTCCAGTTGTTCTTTTAAGGTGTGTACCTGTAGCTCAGCTGCTAGACCATTGTGTTCGCAACACAAAGGTTGTAGGTTCAAAGCACATGATAAATGTATAGATTGAATGAATGCACTGTAATCACTTTGGATAAAGTATTTGCAGTATTTATTTTGCCAGTTTTATCATCTGCCAAGAAAAATTGTAAGTCTGCTTAGAAAAACAATAGCATGTCTCTCCTCAAAAGCTGCAGGACAGTGTGTACAGTGTGAATGGGGCAGAAGTTACACCACACTACGATCTTCACTAAGATCTTCACTATTAAGTAGGAGGTGAAGAATGAACTGTCTTTAAGTGTTTTGGTCTAGTTAATAGCACACTCGTAATGACATGAATGACAAATCCAGGAAAGATATTGTGGCACGTTTGGAGAGAAAGCTTCACCAGAAAATATCTCTGTGGTGCAGTTTTAGTGAAGTCATTAGCTCTTGTGGTGACGGTTTAAAACTGAAGTCTGTGAGGCATTATACAGCTCTTCCCTAATGCTACAGCAAATAAGCCATTGGTGAGTCAAGCCAAACCGCTCCAGGCAGGACTGTTGTTAGGGGTGCGGGGGTGGCTGGTTAACCAGGGCCAGGCATTGTGATGATGGAGGTTTTACTAAACGTGTTTTCACTATGTTGGGTGTATGGGGACCGGATCTATATTCTGCAGTACACCTCATAGACTCTTCTGCCACATGTAGAAATTGTAAGTGCTGCTTGGCCACACAGATTGTGCTATAATGACGGCAGGGTGTGGTGAGCGGTTGCCACTGTCCACTGACCCGAGTCAAAAAAGCCCACCTCCACATATAGAAAATGTTCTGGTCCCTAGATACAACTCTGGTCCACAAACAGTACGTGACTGGTTTCTCATTCGTTTTGTATTTGCTGTTTGAGGTTGGAACACACTGCTAACTCTAAGCGCTGTATAACAATAGAAAACAGTGATGCCTGCCTTAGCAAACAGCATTAACACATATGCCTAATGTAATATAGTTTAATGACATCATTTGGAAATTTCATTCACTTTTTCCTTAGAGTTATTTTTGTCACTTTTGCAATTAGAGTTAAACATACACTCGTGGACTGTGATTTACTGCTGGTTATAGAACTGACACTGGATTTGACAAAAGCCAGAAGGAATAAACCTCAGACAAGTTCCAGCTCATATTAATCTAGAACCAAGAACATTGACTCATTCATACAAACAGTGTTTCCTTCAAGAAATGATCCATACTTCCATCAAAGCCATCAGAGAAATACAATGCTCAGACTCATTGTTCTGTGGTGAGCTTCTGCTCCTTCAGATGAAGACAACAGTGGGAGAAGATCGTTAACAACACTCTTCAGGAACATCACAGCACATATAAACTGCCTCTGAGGGCAGTCGTCTGTATAATTTCAACACTCTTATGACCCCAGACTTCCCAAAACTCCTGAGGGATTTATTATTACTTCCGATGTATTTTTGTCATGCTATAATTAAAAGTTCAGAGGTAGATGACTCATATCCTGAGAGGAATTTAAAACAAATGTGTAAAGATTGTGTGTGTGTGTGTGTGTGTGTGTGTGTGTGTATATATATATGAGGAGGTGTGTGTGTGTGTGTAGATATCAATATGAACTAAATATGTGGGCAGTGAAACATGAAGAATCAAAAGATGCAGTAAAGATTTGAGTCACTGTAAACATGTCCAGATAAATTGAGATTCTACTTCTGAAGATAAACAGATTTTCTTCACTGATAATTACAGTTAATTCACTTTCTTGAAGAGTTGCTTGCAGCATCTTGTGTTTAAGATTTGACTTTTCTTCAAACTGGCACCTTAAAATGAAATGTTGAAGACATTATATCAGCCGAAGACTTTCTGATGTAAGTAGCTACAGTCATGAAAAGTGTCACAGTTCACATGAAGCATAAGTGAGCTTGGCAACATGGTGATAATGCATCTGTGTGATGGAGCCTTTGGTTTAAACTGCTCATAAGTGTCAGTGCGAGTGATTTGTGTGAATGGAGGTTCGTAACCTCTGCCTGTCCTGTCACCTCAGTGCATTACCAGTTTCACACCCTTCTGCCCAACAATCCATCTTCTGAATCTTCTCATGCTTTCTGAAGAACAGATAGACCCTGAACCTGTGTGTGTGTCTGTTCATAAAGTGCCCAGATTCTTCAGATGTTTGGGCTGAAGCTCTCTGGAGTGTTTGGAATAACTCACATGCTTGTCACTAAACTTCTGCAGTCCTGGAGAAAACACCAGCAGATATGATTTGGCAGCAGAAAAGACACATTTTTAGACACATTTTTACCCGATGAGTCATAAAATGTGTTAAATCAAGTACAATATTGGCGTATTGTGTTTATTTTGTGATAAATACCATCTGACTTTACATAAAGCTAAATAATGGCATCAGATATTATGTTTCAGATTTGAGATCTTGAATTATCTCCAACTGAATGGTTGTGTTCAGTAAGAAGGAATTTTTGCGTATGAAGGACTTTGACCTGGTTAAACACTGGATCTGGTTAAATATGTCAACACATCACAACACGATGTCAACAGGGCATGTATAACCCTCTTGTACTAGCACAAGCCAAACGTTACCTTCTGTCTTCACAGATGTTCAGATCAATGCAGAGAACTAATTTACTCCTAGTTTCATATGATCCACAAAACTGACACAGCTGGAAAACACAAATCATATTAAGAAAACACAAAGTTAACACTAATAAAGAATCACTTTATTAGCCACGCAGCTGTATGTGATCACCGCAAGTTAAGCATTTGTGCTGACTGAACCAAACTATGGCTGAGTTCTGTCTGGACAAGCAGGAAACAAGTTAAACTTTAGCACTAAATCTGTCACAACCAAACCTCCACACCAACCCAAAACTCTCCCAGTGCGTCATTAGCAGCAATTCAGAGGGTAATTAGTCAGTGGAGACAGTCTATATGAGCGTTTTTGTAACGTTCCTCTATTTACATTGTGACAATGACAAACAAAGTCAGTCACAATATTTATAAATTCCTCAGTAACAGAAACATTGTTCACCACAACTGACAAATAAAGCCGTGTAACTACATATACTACAGGCTTGGCTGGCTCTGAGAGTTTTAGTGATAGCACGTCTCTCTCACATTCTCTGCCTCAAATATATAAGAGTCAAATATGATTACAGATTACAATGATTAGTTTTATTACTATAACTATTGCTCAAACTAAGGATTAGAGGTATTAAACTTAGTTGTGTAACCCGTCCCACATTGTTTGTGCTTTAGACAAGAGTGATGGCATACATTTACTGCTTGCTAAAGAGCTGTTTGTTGGATCTATTCAGAGATCATATTTTAAATGTTTGTCTGGCAGACGAAAAAATCCCATAGTCCTACATTCCATATCAACCCTTAAAACTTCACCAACCATATACCAACTGAAACACTGTAGCAACTACATAACATAGCAACATGCTGAAACAACACAAAGCGCCTTAGCAACCACATACCAAAAACCTTGGTAACCACCTCAGATTCATAGAGGTGAGTTTTGTGAATCTAGTTAGTTCTGTTAGCACGTTATTTCCACATTCTAATGGCATCTCTCATCTCTTTCATGCTGTTACTGCTCATCTCCTCACAGCTCCACTTGAGTCGTCTTTCATCTCTGAGATGCAGGAAGGCTTTGAGAACATAGAACAGTCCAGAAGAGGAGGAGAAAAGTGCTGGAGAAACACGTTTGTGATGAACCACTTCAGATGTGTGTTGACAATGAAGTGGAGTGTATTGTGTCCACACCTGGCTTCATCTCACGGGGGAGGGGGAGCTAGACACAAGACACTTTCACTTTCCATCATTAAAACAGATGGTGAAGAGCATCCAGGAGATACACAGACATTGTCCTTCTAAACCCACATTCAACACATAAGCACACAACATTTCACCCGAAGATTCTGTTATCGTTCACTCACTCATGTCATTCCAAACCCTAATGACTTTCTGTCTTTCTGCTGAGAGAAAAACAGTTTACACTTTTATTTTTGATACAATGAAAGCAGTACGTGTCAAAGAGCCGTGCAGATTGTTAGATGCAAATCTTACACACATGTACATTATCAGTTAAAGTGTGGACACACCTGACTGAAAAGATTTGGGGTTTTTTAAAAACTGTTTGATCTATGTTTATGGCTATTTATACTTAATTTATTGAACCGTTGTTTTTTAATGAATGGAGGATATTAAAGTCCGGGACAGAGCTAACTAAAAACATGTCAGAATGCCCCTTATGATGTATAAGCTAGTGTAAAATATAAGATTTTGTTGAACATTTTTTGGCCACTACATAATTATTTACAGGTTTGGTTTTATTCTTCCTAAATGTGTCCAAATGTTTGACTGTGAATTTTAAAAGCAAGATTTACACTAAATATTACATGTTGCTCAGGCGTCACACGTGTTCCACACTAGAACTTGCAGTTTTCCTCCAGAAATAGTTCACAGAGTGTCCGTGTGTTACAGACACTTCTCAACTTTTCCATTTGTGCCCACGTTTAAATAAACCAAAACAGCCTCAAGCAGCTAATCCAGAAGTTCAGAAAGAGCCAGCGATCGTAATCTGCGTAATCTACAGTGTCTCACACATGTGAGGGGGAAAACTGCTCATTCCATGTTTGTGAGTTCAGAGGAAGTGCAGAGATACACACGAGTTGCTTTTACACACGCGCTTATCAGTCCTGATGCATTTAATGCAACTGATGCAGGAATGTGACTTCAGCTACATGCAGTTTTGTGGAAATAAAAGGTTGATGTTTATTCAAACAGGGGTTTTATTGAATAAAAGCTTTTAGAAACTAGAAACATTTTTCCGTCATTTATTTTTACAAATGTTCAAATGCATTTACATTGTTATTAGACTAATTTAAACTAGTGAGTGTGTGAGATTTCAGTTTAAGTTCACAGACAAAAGTGCCAATAGTTAATAGAAACAGCCACATACTGTACAGAGAGTAGAGCTGGCAGCTGCCTCCACCCTGTTAATAAAAGGCGTCTGTGAGCAGGTTTTGGGTTGAGCTGGGCGTCAGGTCACAGCATGTATGTCTTCAGGTGAACCAATGACAGATTTACATTGTTGTCTCTCCTTCGCTCCACTTTCCTGCTGCCTAATTACTCGATTGTGTAACTGTGAAGCAACAGACGAGTCTGCTGCTGGCTGCACCTGTGACAACCAGAACAACAAACCTGATGGGAGCATGTTCAGACCTCTGTGATGATGCCTTTGGCACAAGATGTTTCCCTCATGATATAAATATATACTCATGAAATATTTATGACAACTTGTTGGAAAGCACTGCGTCTAAAATTATATTTAATGACTTTATCAGCAAGAAACAAGGAAGGGTTTATAACTGCTAAATATTTGATCTTCCTGAAGGATGCTCTTGAATCGAACACACTGATTCCCCAGAACTTCCTCAGGGAAGATCTTCTGATATAAATAGACATGAATGAGCAGGTGAGGTGTATGTAGGAGGAAAGTGGCAAAAATCAAACACTACAAATGAATCCAAAAACCAACCAGTGGGATTATTCAGGCTCATTAGACTGTGGCAGCCATTACTGTGTGTGTTTCATATATTTATCAGTTAAATGACAGTAAATTGATATAAACTGAGGTCAGTGCTTGAACATCATTACACCGTAAGAAGATTATGCAGTTTATATCTTGTTTATTTAGTCCTTTTTTGGTGTTTTTATTTTGCATCTGTAATTCATTCTGTATTTAAACTAATGCATGATTAATGCATGAATCTACTGGAGTAACAAATATTAATCTAGAATATTATCTACATGTGGAAAGTTAGAAAATGAAAACAGCCACGGACACATACTGCATAAACTGTTATAATCACACTTACCTTTGCAAAACCTCACCAGTGTCTGCTGTGTGTTGAGGGTTCGGCGGGTCGTGCACATGATGCATCGTGATGTCATGATCAGATCTTTTCTCATCCAGTGATGTTTGATGTACAGCATTACCAACAATGAATGACTCAACATCTAAATGCTCTTTATTTTAAGAAGACAGAGAGAATGATGGAATCATACTGGGCTCAGAACTCAATACTGTCACACTCACACACACACACACACACTCACACACACACACACACACACACTCAGCAAGAGCTATCACACCTCGGGTCTGTCAAAGTAATTTACTGGGACAACATACAACTGCTCACACCAGTTAGTCACACAGTTAAGAGGGAGAGACAGAGTTCCTATTTGATTTCCTGTGGAATCACAGAATTTTGATATACATTATGGCACTCATGTACAATTTTATTTTGATTTGTCTCTGTTACTTATAAATTGGAGAGTTATTACAGGTGTAATACTGGAGTCGACTGATGTGTGTGTGATTTATCATTCTTACAGAGACACTCTGGTCAGAGTTCTTTCAATCATCTGACAGCTGCTGAAAACTCGAAGCAGCAGGTAACACAGTATATTTGACTTTTATTCTGTTGTGTAACAAACAGCACAGGTAACAAACAGCACAGGTTACAGCTAAAGCAGTAAAGACACACATGCATGTGTCATTATAAATCACAATGTGACACAACAAGCAACATAAATCAAGTGAAAACATCTCTGTGTTCCCAAAGCCAAAAGAAAAAAACAAACTGGTGCATTTGACTGTCAGCAGAATTTAAGCAGATATTGGTTTTACAGTAGTGGAGTGATTTTAAAGGCAGTAAAGCTGGAGATTTGCTTACCTCAGGAACCCTGAGCCATGTGTCATGATGAACAGTGAATCTTCACACCAGAAACACTTGAGAAACACAATACATGAACCTCTCACCCCCCCACTGTCTGACACAGAACAACACACAGCAGCTTCAGGTGTTCTGAAAACCTGTCCACAACATGCTGTATTCACCCGGAATCAAACCCAAGATAAACGAATGATCTTCTGCAGAAACACTAATGAACCCTGAAAATGATTCATTCATACATCATGGTCATATTTGTCACATGCTCTGTTTTATGTTGATCTCAATTAGAATGGAAAAAAGTCAAATGTACAAATTACAGTAATGAGAAGAAAAATATATCACAAATAAAATTCCTAATAGTAAAACAAGGCAATATCTTCTTGATATTTTCACCATCCAACCTGGTTTGGAATTTTACACTAAAAAAACACTAATTACTAACAAATAAAATAAAATTACTAACACTACTAAACACAAAGAGCCCCAGTCCTCCACTGACTAAACATCTTAATTATCACGGTAAATAACAGAGATGATTAGAATAAACTCTATCAGGCTGGAGTTCTGCTCTCCTTTGACTTTTCATTTGCTGCTAAAACAAGAAAAAAAAGAACTTCTGCTGACCTGAGCTTTCTGTCCTATTGAGAGTTTTCAAAAACATTTGACCCCCAAAAGTTGAGCAGAATTTCCCAACTCTGCACCTGGATGAGAAAACAGCGAATATATGTTTCGAACAGAGAAACAAACTGAAAATGCTTTATGTTGACAAGGGCACATAATGCAACTGCTTTCTGATTAAAACTCTTCGCCATGAACTTGTAATGAAACAGTGTAATCAGACTCGAGGGACTTACACACTTTCCCAGTATTTTTATAAATGATCTTGTGATCTTATCAGAGTTGAAGCACATTTCACAATCTTTCTGAAACAGGCCCCAATATGATCATGTGTAACTGTGTGTGTGTTTGTGTGTCAGTCCATCTGTGTGCCCGTGTGGCTGATCAGGGCCTCGTGTCTCCTGCAGTGTGTGTCTGTTAGGAGTGTGAGACCATGTGTCTTGATGACAATGGGGGTCTGGGGTCTCGCTGAGACCACCAAACTGTGATCAACACGATTGTCACTCCACATTCACATCCTGAAAATAATATTTATATACAAAGCAATACAACTACAACTGCTACAAATAATATCCAATCATTCTATTTGTTTCTTGGCTTAATTGTGCTTCACTGAAGAATCAAACTGGATATTTCTGTTAACATTCTTTGGCATTGTTGAGATCTCCACTGAAACTCTAGAGACATGAAGGATTATTGATTAGGAGAAAATCTGAGAAGTCTTCATTAATCTTACTGAGGAACAATACAGATATTAAATATATTTTTCTTTGCTTTAGTAGTGCTTTAGTGGCATCACAGAATAAGTGTGTTATATTTATAATGAATATATCTGTCACAGGAAGTGACTTAGACTGAAGTCACCAGACTCAAGATGAATTCTGCCTGATAAACGTGCTCAATGATTAAAGCACACTATATCATACAGAACACATTTCTTTATTTAGCACATGTCAGATCTGTAAAAGAGAGAGTTACCTGACTCGTACCAAACACTCATCCCATCCGGCGAGAGGGGAAATGAAATCCGGATCTGTGTGGACGGTGTTTGAGGGCAGTTAAGCCGGGGCAGATTAGAGGAGGGGGTATCTGATCAGTGACAATAGAGCAAAGATCCGGGGGAAGGTGGGTAAACATCATAACCAGCTTCAGTATTCAGCAGCTTCAAAGACAGACGCTCTTCATCAGCTAGAGGAAGGAAACACGTCAGCTCATATATACTGATGGGTTAACATATGAATCGGTTAAATTAAAGTTTGGAACGATAGAAGGATTTTGTGAAGCTTAAATGTTGTCATGAAAGTTTTTAAATGACATTACAAAAGTAAAGCTAGTTGATTTTAAACCTCTGCAATGCATTCCATCTGAATAAATACAAAAAACATTAAATACGTGTTTTTTCATTCATCCACACAAGTGCTTCCAAAAACACACACCCTCCAAATGTTCCAAATTTTTAGTTGGCAGTCAACTACACAATGCTGCCCTCTCCAAAACTTCCACACACACACACACACACACACACACGTGACCTGACGGCCAGGGAAAGTGTAGAGAAGCAGACACTGGAGGTGACACTGGGGTCTGTGCTGACTCTGGTGTGAATAGCAGAGGCCCCGTGGGGCCCCGGCTCTCTGTGTGTGCTGTCTACCCGCCTAATCTGCTGATGTATTCTGAGGTCAGGAGGTCCTCCACCAAATCAATGGCAGGGATTTACACAGCTTTCCCCAGGAATGTGTCTGATCCACACTGCTCTCCACGGCCGGGGGGGAACATTCAGTTTGGCAGGGCTGTCCCATTTTCCATGGAATTTAACCACTGAAACTGAAGGGAGGGGGGTGACAGTCCCCACTGACCTGACACTTCTCACTGAATAATATAAATGCACATAAAGAACCTTCTAGCACTGCTTCAGTGTGCTTAATATTAACATCTGAAACTTTTTTCAACTGTTGCTTTCAGTGTGTGGATGCAGGATTTGTGTTGTTGAACAAATGTATGTTTTTGTCTTTCTTCTATGTTTGTTGAACTCTTTGTTGACTGTAAATATTCTATATGTTTCAATAACAGTAATTCAAAACTAAATCTGGCTTTAATCTGTATACTTGAGTTATGATGCAAAGATTTAGTGTTTGCACAGAGAAACTCCCCCACAGAACTTCACAATATCACTGCAAATGATTCCAGAAAGCAGTGCCAATAAAAACACAGAGTCTTTACTAGATAACTGTCACTGATAATCACTGTAAAGCCATTAAGTGATGTTTCTTTCCTAACTGATTTTTTCTTATCTCTTATTGCAGTTATAATAAGGATCTCATAAATAACCAGTAGATAAACCGAAATTTGACTAGTGAAACACTGGGCCAAACCTGACATGACCCTCCTCTGAATGTCTGTTCATTTCCCAGCCAGCAGAGTGGAGAAACCCCAGCTTACCCCTGCTGAACGGACCAGCACACCTGCTCACCAGCATATATTGTGTTTAGGATGCTGGTGTTCCCTTGATCAGCATCCTTGATTCCTCCTTGGACATCCACCTGAACCGAAACCGCTCTGCTGGTTTAGCAGCTTCAACACTGAACAGTTTGGCTTCAGTTTGTTCATGCACCAGCTAAATCAACAGTAACCAACATTAACCAGTCTGGACCAGCATGGAATTCATAATGGTCTTAAGTAGTTTTTAGCAGGCGCCTTAGAAAAATAATTAAATTGAAAACAGAATCCGTAATTCTGTTTTGCATTTTTAGGATAAACAGATAAACAGAATCCGTAATTCTATGTTTTGCACCAACCTACCTGTTAGCTAACAAACTACAACATAAAACATTAACCCTCCTTAGTAAACACAGTCATTTGATGACATTTCATTTGTACACATTTCACATTCATATTAGCAAGCAAGGGCCCATCTTGAGAGAAGTAAACAATTTCACTCTCAGAATCCAGACATGCTAATTATCTACATCTATCAAGCAGCAAGGTAGTCATCTGAATTAATTATATTAAAAGCTTCCATTAGTATATTTGTATTCAGCTTTACAGTGAAACAAGTTATTATTTTTAAATATAATGATGTATCATATCAAGGGCTCAGAGAAAATCATTAAGCAGGATGCTCATCCAAAGTGTCTCAGTTTAATTGCTCAGAGGGTTTTGATTGGTTCTCATGGAAGTATCAGCTGCACCTAAAGGTGTTTCTTTGAAAATTCCCTAAGAGGAATAAAATAGACACAAATGAGTGAATTGTTGGCACACAGTCAGAAATGTAAAATGTAAATAGTCTCAATCCTGTAAGAATTTGGTGAGAATATCTGTTCATATTGAAATGACTGTTAATTGTCAACCTCTACAGGAGACACACGTGACCGCTGGGTTGTTGAGACTCGACCAAAAGTCTCTCTTTGATCTTCAATTCATGTCCCTGCTGTCTAGGAGAAACAATTGAAATATTAAAGTGATCTCATCTGTGATTGTTCCTCGAACCGTGGACCAGGCTGTCAGCGGGGTTGGGGGTTCTGGCATAGATGATGAGACCCATCACATTAACAAACCCCACTTCTCTCCTCCTCATCTCATTTCATTACCGTCATCCCTCATTCATCTGTCAATGAACTTCCTGTCCGGGACACCACAGGGTCAGTAAAGTGATAAACATATAAATCCAACCCCCCAGATGCCCCGCCCCCATGCGCTCAACCCATCATGGGCCTGTCCAATCAAATGGCCCCCTGCCTTCGGGTTCCCATGGGATGCGTGCCCATCCCTCAAGCAGAGTGACAGCTCTATTATAAAACACCACAGTCACTCGTTTCCAGACTGTCGTGAAATGACGAGCTGTCAGTCAAACTGCACTAAAGCCAAAGCACTGATTGGTCGAAGGCCAATAAATGATGGACTGAAAACATGGCACCCGGATTCATATAAAGCAGTGTGAGTAGCCTGGATCTGCCATATTTAAAGAGAAAGAAGGGACATCACATCTGAATGAATGAAGCATCACTGTTATTACTATTTGAACACATGAAACGTTCCCTCAGATCTGATGGTGTGTTTGTGAAGAGAGATAGCAACACCTTGGCAACCATAACATCCTAGAATTGTGGCAGCATGCTTTGCCTGAAAATACACCATTAATATTTTCTTTAAATCATGTAAAAATATATTTGGGATGAATTTGAGGTACATTTGGACACATTTATAACAATGACAAAAACTCTATATAATCTATATATTCACTCTATATAACCCCACATCCTCTCCATGTGACTCTATAAATATAAACAGAGGCTGTTTCTTACAACAACAGATGTGCAAGTCGATGTTAACTAGATGGTGTCCATTTAAACCTCTGTTACAAGCACCATAACTCATCAGAGACTGGGCACACTGCCCGTGTTCTTGTGCTCTGTGACCTCCTGTGTGTCAGAAGCACACAAAAGCAGAAGCCCATCACACTGTCTGTCTCACAGCAGCATTCAGAGGGAAGAATGAACCCTGCAGACTGCGCTTTCTGTGGCAAACAGGCAGTTGAATGGAACCGGGCTGGTGCTGCAGCAGCTTGGCACATGGTGGCAAATGGCTCTGTTTGTGTTGTCCAGTTCTAAAGCGACCCGCGTTAACAACACCTCCCATCCTCACATTCTCATGCACACCGCCATTTCATAATGTACGAGTTACCTGCTAATCTGCAACTTAACACTAACCTTAACCAGACTGACTGACAGATGACTTCTTTCCAGTAACGGCGTCTAAGACGCGTGTCTGCAGAACACTAAAGCTCCGTCTGATCTGCTGAGCTAATGAAGTGAACCGTGACTCCAGGAAAAACAAGATTCAGGGTCTGCCTGGACTTTGCAACATCTCATTCTTTGGCTAGAGCAACTTAAAACGTAATATGTTGAGACAAAGGAGGGAGATGTTTCACCTTGACGTCTGGGTGATCAGTCCAGTCTGGGGAGAGTCCAGCCTTTGAGCTCACACACTCTTCAGAGGGATTGTACTGTCACCTTGCACATCCATCAGAACTCTACTAAGTGATTGTTTGGCTGAGGAGAATCTGGGAGAAGATGAGCTAATCTCTTCTACTTCAGCACAGACACTTCAGGAGTTCATGAGAGATGACTGCTTACCTTCATATTCTGGATGATGTGCATTTGGATTCTGTTTGAGGAGAAGTGCAGAACTTTGGAGTCAGCTTGACTTTCCACTGTGTCCTGAATCACCTGCTGAGTGCAAGAACAGAGCAAATATTTCTTCTGTAAGCAACAATTACAGCATTAAACCTTCACTTGCAAACACCTGCTGAAGCATAACAAACACAATTCAACAGTTCAGAACAGAGCTGCTGAGGTAAACATCCGGCTGAGTGATTATATTAGCAATAATCTTTCATTTCTCCATCATTTTCACCAAAGACATTTCTGACATTCCTCAGTAAAGCCACAGACCAAAACAACGAGCTCTGAATGACAATGTTTGATTAAAATGAAAAACATATTTGTAAGTGTTATATCAACAATTTGTCTCTTTTGTATCTTACTGTGCTTTTAAACTGACATCATTTACTTTGAAATCTTCAGGATATTTTGGTTCCAGTAGTCAGTGGTTTCCTCTTCAACTGTTCAGTCCTTCCTTGATTATCAGCCAGGACAACAAGAAAATGTGTCTTCATCAGCCTTCATCATTCCTGTCAAATATACTGTACAAACACATCAACATCATTACACAACCACAGCTCTTCCTTTCCTCCTGTCTGAACAATCACATGTTGGGCAGGTTTGGCAGTGGCGTCCAATTTTAACATATAAAGCCAAAATATACTCTGGACTTTTTGGGGTCCACTGGTGCCACAGGTCCACAAGTCAGCCACCTCAGCGCATACTGTCACAGTTCTTCTGGGTTTTGTGAGTAAATCATTTTTAAATGACCTCTAGCCCTGAATATGAACAGAGGAGGGAGAAAAAAGCTAGAGCTAGAGAGAGAAATAGAGATGGAAAAAGTCAGAGAGAGATTGAGGGAGAGAGGCGTCAGAGAGTTTGGTTTCTTTTGCTCGGAATTCCTGTATAATAACTGGGCTTTAATACTCTGAGCTCCTGCCAAGTGAAACAATCATTTCTGCCGACTTCTTTCTGTTTATTTCACTCGTTTTTGCATCCTTTTCTTTTTTCTCTTATTACGCACCAAAAAAATCTGAGTCAGGATCTGCAGTTAATTTGCATGGCAGCTCACTGTTCCTCCTCGTCTTGTTTTTTTGCACATTCAGCAGATTTCTGGGCCAGGCCGGGGATCTGTGGCTAAACTGGAGAAGCTTTTCAGAGAAACAACCATGACCCCTGCAAATCAAATGTATAGACAATAAGAGATCAGAAATGAAACCCTGGACGATCAGCACACAGTCATGTAGGACCAGCAGGATGAAGTGATTTCTCTGTTCAGACAGTTTAATCTTTGGAAGTAAATCACTTTAGCACTTTTTGGAGAATAATTAATTCATTAGTTCAAGTTACTAAAAATAAAATTAAAAGCTAAAATAAAAGAAGTATAACAAACACTAATATCATGTATAAATACTTTTATACAATACAAATTCTATCCTTTTATTTTTGCGTTACAGAATGTTTTTGGGCTGGTGATGTGTTTAATGTTTATAAAAATAATGTGACAATGCAAAAATCGTAATAGTCTTTCAGAAACTACTTTTTCTCTTTTATGCAAAATATCTTTTTTTTTCCTTTTAATTTTATGGTGTTTTCATTCACCAGAGAGCAAACCTGTTAATTTGGCTCCAGGCCCATGTGTGTCCAGTGTAGAAAAACCTCAAGAACAAACAGAAGACAGCCAAAATGAATGTATACTATTGAGAGAGAACTGATGTGTGAGGGAGTGAGAGAGGGCAGTCGTCCAGACCAGACCTCCAGCCAGGTGTAAGGATTTGCTTTGGAAAACACAGTGAGTGAAGAAATGTGCTTTTGGATCCCTCTTTAAGTCGACTCACTCACGCACAGACAGAGGGAGTGAAGTGTCTCTCTATAATCTGCCTCTTCAAGACGCTGATGGTCTCGTTCACAAGCTGCAGAAGCTCTGAGCAGGTCTGCCCTCAGGCTGCAGATGAATCCACTGCATTATCTCGAGCTCAACCTGGTGAAAAGAACCCATATAAGGTCAGATTTATGCTGTGCTGTGGTTCTCAGACTGGGTTCCAATTCACAGAAGCTTACAGAGGTTCAGTGGATCTGAAGAACAGTACGAGTTGTATTGTTGTAATATGACAGACAAATACTTGTCAAACAAACACGCATGTGTCCTTCCAAAGTTACATAAATATTTATTTTAAAAAATTCTCATAATTTACTCTCTCATATCTTTCCAAACTAGTTTGACTGTCTGCTGTGGAACACAACATTGCCCAATTTGAGCTATCAGAAAACAAAACATAAAAGTTATCTATATGACGTGTGTGCATTTCATCCTCTGAAGACACAAAACAGAATATTATTTTGATAGGATAAGCAACATTTGAATAGCTGACACACACACACACACACACACATAAATAATATAAAGCACAGTATGTACAGTACAGTCATACCGGTAATGCAGATATACTTGACAAAGATATTTAAAACATTAACTAAAGTAATTGAAAAAACAGACTATAGGTTTAGGATGCAGATGAGACCAACATGTTGAGGTGGTTTTGTCAGCAGTACAGTAAGAACGGTTCAGTCCCACAGGCACGAGGTGGTGAGTGTTAATGAAGCGCGTCTCCTCTTCGCACTAAATAACTCCCAATTAACAGAACCTCCCTTCTGTTCCCTCAGTCAGAAGATGAAGAACCTCCAGAACCAGCATCTTAAAACATCATCAGATCAGAGACAGTCACAGATGCATGAGTCTCCTGTAGTCAGGCATGACTGTTGTACTGGCAGATCTGCTCATTTTACAACCAGTTCTGGCCAATCATTTTGTAATAAATGACCCCATGATGGCAATCCCACTGTATTCTTTGGAGTATCATGTAAATACCATTACATATATTTATATGGTAATGATACAGGTACCCATGTATATGACACTACTGCATACTACTGCAACAGCGGTTGTAAGTGCCATTAAAAAAGTACCGTCTAATAAATGTGTGTATTTTGAAGTGATGTTTGTTTACACAAGAACCAAATAAGAGTCTCCAAAACAACAAGCACTGAGTAAAAATAAGACTAAACTAAACAAATGTTTAAAAAGAGCTAAATTCTGAGAATATATATTTGCAACTGGTGTTGATGTGTCTCATCCCGAAAGCATCTATTATTCAAAGCTTGTTCAGTGTAAAAACCAGTAAGATCTTGTTCTTTTAACCCTGGAGGAACAACAAAATACACATGTGAATCCCTCTGAAAACCAGTGCTCCATCCATCAGAACACACAGTCTGTGGTCAAGCAGTCCGGCCGCAGCCTCACAGAAATGGAGAGAAAGTTTTGGATAAGAAAATGGAAAGAAAGGGCAAATTATTCCTCCACCCATCACACTGCACCGCCCAGAACTCCAGAATTAATACACTTCTACATCTGCACTACATTTGATTGTATTTTCTCTCTCTGTTACATCCAAACATGTTTTTATATCTAGAATAAATATTGGATTTGGGAGGCTGTAATAAACATTTCTGACATTGTTGAAATGTGTGTTACATCACCAAGAGTAATAAATGACTGTAACTGTGATTAACACACGATGGCACAATGAACACAAAGCAAATACGCTTCAGGGAAACACAAGAGCTCATAAACACAACACACAGCTTTAGATACAGCGCACAGCTACAAAACATGTCAACAGCTGAAGCCCTGATTTTCTTTTATATTATACAAGAACACTAAATATATGTTCTTAGGAAAGTGTTCCCATGTCTGACAATCAACATTGAATCAATTGTTTTGTGCCTTCTTTAAAGTTTTAAACGTTTAACTTTAAACTTTTTATCTATCTTTTCCCAGGAAAATGTATTTTTTCTGTTGACAGATTTCCAGAAGTTTATCCTCTACAGTAATGTTGCTAGGAAACGTCTTTGTTGACAATCAAACAAATGAAAAGCTAAAGGTAGTGATGTCATTTTGTTACTTTATATATTATTTAGTAAGAAATGTAAAGCACCAATAACTCAGCTTCAGTACTGAAAGATTACTGGTGATTTATAAAAGCACAAGCTCTTCACCATGACTGCCAACTTCCTGTTTGAACAGGAAATACATCAACATTAAAATATCTGCATTCCTGTCTCTGCACACAACAGATTCTTACTTACATTTTTCACATTTACACAATCCCACTTACAATAACTTACTTTTTTACTTTTTGCTTTGTCTTTTGCCTCTCAGAAATTATAGCTGGAATCGAATTAACTGATATTAGTCTCATAATAAGATCTACAGGGTTTATGAATCACGTATAAAAAATAAAGACACACAGAGTGGAAAAATTAATCCTCAGAACAATAGCAGTTCTGGGAAGAACGAGCAATTACAGACTATTAATGAGAAAAATTCAGTTTACTGGACAAATAGTCGAGCCAGAGTCACATACAGTATGAAATGAACTGTAAAGAGGGAAGACAGACACACAGAGGTCAAAAGAGAACATCTGTAGAGGACAACATCAGGTGTATGAGTGAACAGTAGTAACGCTTGTTGCTTTAACAGACAGAATAATTACATGAATGCATTTATCATGACCGAAACCAGGTGAAAAAACTCACAAGGTGAGCGAGCATTTGAGACGCTGGAAAGAGCCGCCATAAGGGCTCATTAAAACAATAAACTCAATCTTCAAAATAAAAACCTTCAGGCTGACTGATTCATCAGGTTTTGCAAGCTAAAAACTAAACGTGTCCCACAGGGGTTCTGTGGCCCACACTGGACCATAAACATTCATTCCACAGGCGTTTTTGTGTTCTCAAGCTCAGCCTGGCTCGCTCCACGTCTCAGCGGGGTTTCAACACGATGCCAAACATCAGAACTGAACAACAATGGTATTCATAAAGGTGCGAGATTTAGAGCTTTTTAAATCTAACTCTATTTTATGAGCTTTGGAGGGGAGGGGGAATAATATCTAATTTACCTGAATTATAAAAAAAAAGCTACATTTAAAAGAACAGTTCACCCAAAACGTGAGCAATCTGTGAATGTGTGTAAATGTAATCAGGGTACAGAAGGAAATGTAGAAGGTGAGCTAATGATGGAAGAAGTTTCAATTTTACATAAACTGTTTCTTTAAGACCAAATGAAGGTCTGACGAAAAGTTCAGAACTGTCTTCAGCTGGACCAACATTAAGAAACGTCAACATACAGGAGAGCTGGGCAGCAATTCAACATCTCTGTCCTCTGCCTTCACATTTATGAATATGCATGAGAACAGAGGTAAACATTCATGAATATGCATGAGCACAGAGATAAACAGATCTCTGGTAGTTTGCCAGACACACAGAAAACAGTTTGACAAATGAAAGAGTTAAAGACAGCAGAGGAACACTGATGAAACAACATCTTCCTGCAGCCAAGAGTGTATTGTCATTATCACCATGGCAACTTCTCCCATTCTTAACACTCTCCATCATTCATTATTCCTCAACTCTTACTTCCAATGTCTCTGTCATCCACAGAACATCAGATCCTCACAGTATAAACATTTTCTCCTGCTAACTAAACACACGTCTCCAGCGCCCCTCCGGATGTCTTAATGAAGAATGTACCGTTAATAAATGAGTGAAGCTCTGACAGTCAGTGAGTGACACCCACACAGAGACTAATGGACCTTCTTCACCCCTCACAGAATCTGCAGGAATGGCTTTTGTATTTTCTTTATTAGATTTTATTGGATGAGAGATTGCTTACCTCACTAACATCACCACACACACTTTGTGTGTTTAATCATATGTTTCACATGATCCTAAAATCAGTTTGATCTAAAGTTAGAATGTTTGAAATGAGTTTTGTACACAAATATAAATGATTCAATCATACACACAGAGTAGAAGCAGCTGGTACATCACAAGCCACCGAAACATCCCCCCACACACCACCCCTCCCTCAGATAAACACCCACCTGCGCTTTCTACAGTTGTAATATTATTCTAAAATGTGAAAAATGGTAATAATATGTATGTGTGTTAAAACATTTGGCTGGTAATGTAAATCCAACAAACAGAACAGTAACGTGCTGGAAAATATACCGTAATTTTATAACCAAACATTGCATAACACACATTACTTGTAACACAACTCGATGCAAAAATCCTCCTTTCATTTCCAGATGAATGAAGAGAGACAGTAACAAATGAGTGTGTGTGTGTGTGTGCCACAGAGAAACATGTTAGCACAAACCTCAGGGTGGAACTCCTCAGTTCTCTTCAGCGTGGGGCTTTACTTCAGTCAGATCTCTCAGTTATAAATATCAACCCAGACTAACAGAAGAGAGAAAAATCAGATCGGAGTCACACAGAACAGATGGGAATCATGCTGTAAATAAAGCTTCTTTACATTTTCTCAAGATTATGCGAGTGCTGCTTACTCATGCCAAACACACCGCCATGATGCCAGAGTGTGTAGCTGGTTGCTAGTGTGCTACTGTGCAGTTTCTTGGATTTTCTGGCTAGTGTTGCTAGGGTTTTCTGGATGGTTGCTAGGGGACTGCTCTTCACTGCTCAGTTTTAATAGAATGACAGTTTAACAGATTGGAAAGCAGTGATGTTTGCGTAATTTTATGTTTGCTTTAGCAAGCAGCACTAAATAGCAAAAGACAGCAGAAAAATGTGGTCATTAGAGCAATCTAAAGAAACGTTTAATTAAAAAAGAGTAAATAGGGAAATAGAGACAAAGATTATGGCTAAAAACAGACAATTTTTACTGAGGCAGGGTAAGGGGGTGTCTCGGCCCCAGTGTAATCCCCCAGAGAAAAGCCCTGCATTTAGGCAGTGGTACAGCTAATCCAGGGCCCCTGCTCACAATACACTTCAGATCTTCAGCAGGCCTCTGTGCTTCTGCAGGGACATCACGGGAAAAACACACAGACAGACAGACAGACAGACAGACAGAGAGACAGAGAGASAGAGAGAGAGAGRGGGGGGGGATTCTGACACATGGATGAAATGCATGAATCAAAACTTCAGTGGTGATTTACATAATGGTGCTACACGATCGTCTGTGTTGATTGAAGAGTATAAACACTCAAGGTCTCACAATATCTCCCAGCGTCGCTGCTGCCAAACCAAACATGCTGCGTCCAAAAGAACACAGTGTTTTATTTACAAGTCAAAAGGCACAAAAAAACAACAGACAATTATAGAATCACAAAACTAGAACACAACACACATGTGAAGCCCAGAGAAAAATTTGCTCACTGTGTCATCCTGCATCAGTGTCAGCAACATATATGAGAACATGTACACACACACACACACACACGTCTGTGTGCAGACGCAGCTCCACACGGAGACAGATAAACAAGCATCTCTGAATGGCAGATAAACAGAGATCACAGCAGCCAGACAGGAGATGTGTGTGTTTTCAGGCAACGTGTCCATCTTCACATCTGTTTACTGTTGTGTACCAATAACTGGGTGAATTGTTAAGAAATATGAATACTGGATATTCAACATTATCTGTAAATCCATATGATTTAACAGAGTGGACCTCATACAAATACACTGTAGAGATACCTTGATGGTTTCAGATAATATTACCACAGTGCTGTTTCTCAGATGATGTTCTTTCAGAGAAGCACGACTGCACTAGACTTTAATAGTGTTGGAACAAACTGGCAGTAGAACCAGTAATGCTTGTTATGATAACCCATAATAATTGTTTAAAGGAAATGTTTTAGTAATGTATCCAGTTACATACCTTAAAATACACACTAATCTACATAATCTGAGACATAGAACCCAGTGCTGAACACAGGAGGATCAGATGGGATTTCTAGAGTTTAAACTTTCCACTCTGGAGGAGGAAGTGCAGAATTCCCATCAGATTCTGTGGCCGATTTATTCGGAAACTCAGCGGTTAAAGCAGCGAGAGTTTTCCGAGGAGAAATATCCTCACCAGTGCCACAAAATAACCAGCGTTACCATCCTGTGGTCGCCACTTGATGGTACTTAATCCAGCCTCAATTCTGCAGATCAGCGATGTAATGTGTAACAGAGGAGATTACCAGTTTGTGTTTGAATGTATCTCAGTCACAGTGCCTAAAACAATATCAGAGAATCTACACTGACATGCTGTAGGATTCTGAAAGCTACTGTGAGACTGAGTGGTTGCCGAAAGATCACATAACCCGCTCTGCAGAAGATCTGTGCTGCGTCTGAAACCTGGAGTTTCTGCTGATATCACAGGCAGTATACAGCGTCTTCTGTGAGATGCTGATCAGATCTGATCAGATTTGAAAAGAAAGCACAGATGTGTAGTGTTCTAAATAAAAGTTCTTCCATCAGTTACTCACGTCATTCCAAACCTGTATGACTTTATTGTTGATTGAGGAACACAAAAGAAGATATTTTAAAGCAAACAACAGTGGCACCCCTTTACTTCCATTGTATGCACACAAAACCACAGAGACATTTCTCAATATATTTTTCTTTCGCATTGCACAGAAGATAAAGTCGTACAGGTTTGGAATGACATGAGGGTGAGTAGATGGAAGAATTTTTATTTTTAAATGGACTGTTTGACTGGCAGCCATCTCTGAAAATAAAGCTGGGATTCAATCTGATACATTACAACATAACTTAAACAATCAAAGACAAAAGCAACAACAATGTATCTTATATGGTCACACAATAACAGAAAAATAATAATAATAATAACGGTACAAATTCAAAGCCCATCGCGGCTTCTCTTCAGAGATGCAGGGGCTGATGGGAAACAGTGAGGTCACTAAAGTAGGACTAAATGAACTACATACTTTTGTTTGTCAGCACTGATAAATGCACCCAAACCGGCTGGCAGCTCACAGTACATTCAGAAATCATCAGTGCCAAATGTTCTAAAACTAGATGATGCCTGCAGGGTTTATAGCTCTGGCTGCTGATCTCCACTGGCAGAGTCCAGCAGTCACAGAGCAGAGACACTAACACAGCACGACTGCGCCAGCAGGTCCACAGTTCCAGTGAAGAATTCAATACAAGAGACATGCAGCTGTGACCTAAGATGACACCCACAGACCGCTCAGAAACCGTCTCATGCACAATAAATGTTAAAACGGTAAGATTTAATCTAACCAACCGAGCTGAAGTTCTGAGTATGGTGTTTGCACACATTTTTGCTGCGTTTTTGGTGTTTTCTGGACAGCCGGTTGTGGATGCAATTATTTACATTTTTCCATGCCAGAATATTCCCACAGCTTCCACTGTTACCGTATCCTTCATCACTGGGGTGTTTTTGATGGCCGCTCTAGCTAATGAGAAGAACACAGTGAGCTGCAGACTTTGTGTTTTGTATTTCAAATGGACGAGTTTTGCTGGCAAACGCAGGTTTGGTCAAACTTCAAAGACTCGTATGAAAGATGAAACTGAAGGCACTCATTTCAAACGCTCACAGACCGCAGCTTTTCCTCCAAGATGCAGATAACAACACGTTAGCTTGTGTGACTGTTGAGGTTGTGTGTTTTGCTGTTTAAGTCATGTGGTTTATTTTGCATGTTGTTGAGAGCTGCAGCTGGCTCTTACTTCTGGTTCTTGACCAAGGCCACACACCCCTCAGCACAGCCGTGTCTTAATGCACAAACACACTATTCCTGAGCACACAAGAGTGAGTCAGCTGTCTGCATCAGCACTCACGGGCCTGTCCACTGCATATGAGCCCGGGCCTGGAGTCCAGCCCAGAGAATCTCACCTACAGCTGGAGAAAGAGGAGGTTTTTGATGCAAGCTAGTGTTGTGAGCACAACCAGAGGCAGAAATATCAGGACACTTTAAACAACTCTGAACAGTATCTGAACGTCACAGCATTAAATAACATGCTGAGTCTAATGTTATAGCATCCAAATACATTTTGGGGCCTCAACACAACAAATCAATACAACAATGAACAAATTTGCATTTTTTTTTGTTTTTTTTTATTTTGTTTGAAACAAAACAACAATGAAATAAATGCACTGAATCTATTACTGTAACCAAAAATGAGAAAACAAAAGTGTTCCACAGGAAAGTGAATCTGGCATGACACCACAACCTGCTCCGAAAATCTGTTTGGATACTAACAAACACGAATGCCAGACAAATATTAATCTGAATCCTGAGCAGAGATCTCCCCTCTAGAGGAGCAGAGATCTATGACCACAGGTGGAACATTTGTCAGGGTTAAGAACATCCGTGTGGTTTGAACAGTTTGCAGTTTAAAGACACAGGTTTGCTTTTACATACATTCATTTGTTTTGTTCAGAGTTTAGATTTTTATTTGAGATTTATTTAAAGATTGTTAGAATAGAAATGACTAATACTTTGGGATATATGGTGATATAAAACATAACTGTTTGTTGCATGTAAGCAAGTGAGGTTACAAAGCGCTATTGGTCAGATATAGAAAAGCGCAGCTCAAAAGTCACTTCAGAAATACAGAATAAATGAACACACACACACACACAATACAAAAAAGACAAAACTATACAGACAGATGAGAGGAGTGAGAGGAAGAGAAAAACACAAAAACAGACGAGTGTACTGGATGAGAAACAAGTCCATGTTGACAGACAGACAGACAGACAGACAGACAGACAGGCAGGCAGGCAGGCAGGTGTAAGGTGTAAAGGAGATCTAGGATCTGTACAGCAGGATTCTCTCTGCACATGTCTGGCCCACTAGACTGCCGTACTGCTCCACTTCCTTCTCATCATTCGAACCCTTGCGCTTGCGGGCGTAGGCCGCGTAGGGCATCACTGTCCTTCTGTGGAGCACTAAAGCTCTGCCCACATCTCTCAGAGCTCCAGCATCACCTGCAGACAGACACAGAGAGGAACACAATGATACACAAACCCTGAGAACTAAAGATGTTGTTTTGGAATAACAATGAACTGTGCACAATAAGACCTGAATCAAATATAAAGAAAAACTACATTAAAGTTTCATGTCACATTGGCATTAAAACCCTTTGACGCGCGCGATTACAGCGGTGTGATCACCTTAGTGACACTCAGTGGTCACGTGATCACCTGCTGAATTCAAACTGTGTTCAAACCAGGAATTGGCGGTAAACTAGAGAGCGAATCTCTCAGCGCTTATTATGTGTCACAGTTATTATTGTTTTCAGTCACGTAATGTTTATTTGTTTCTTACATTTCAAATGATGCTGCACGATCACACATAAATACAGATAAATAGAAACACAAATACCAGAAATAAACATAAGTTTAATTTTAACTCACATTTATTTGTATAGTGCTTTTCATATACATCATCTACATAGCGCTTCTATATATAGCTTTACGTTTTATGAAATGGAGGCAAAAGCATCTTTCAAAGAAAACGCTATTTTATATATCTTACATTTCATATTTCATTGCACAAACAGAAGTAATAGGAAAATATATAGTTTATACATAACGGAGGCAAAACAAACCTTTCAAACAACGTGCGGTTGTTTTACTGCTGTCAATCGCGGTGCCTGTGATAACTTACCAATCATTTAACGTGATCATTATAAAAGTTTGCACATATTTAACAATCGAAAATATCATTCAGAAAGATGGGAATATTTAATTTAGCCGTGTATTTAAAAGTATTATAAATATTTTGTATGAAATATACATATTTATATGAGCTGCAGTGCGCCACTGTGTAACGTCAAATGGCAAGCTTACTGCGTCTCCATGGTAACTGGAAGGTGATTCATTGCAAATTAACGGTTGCATTAAAAAAATTCACGCCCGGGTCTGTCTGAAAATGTAGAACTCAGGCGTGAAAGGGTTAAATTGATGTCTATTTAACACAAACAGTCACATGATTGAGACTGCGGTTAAAATAACTGGGTGGAGCCGCTGGAGGGTTTGATTATGTGGTCTTAACACGCCCACAAAGGTTCAAACGAGGGTCAGGTACACGCTGAAATTAAGCACAATTACTCGGGTATGATGATGACCAAGAATCAGTTCACCCTCAGGCACAGATTCAGGGTCAGCCGACCTCAACCGCCACGAACAGACCAAACCATCAGCTCCATCAGAAACCATCAGCAGTCCTTCAGCAGAAGTCTGGCAGCCTCTCATTTGTGTGTAAGCCTTCACTTCACTATACACTGGCAAGCCAAATTCAGACACGCATTGCATATTCAGTAAAATAGCCAACGCGCTCCCCAATGAGCTGTTAAAGCAGGAATTACTGCAGAAAAAGAATGCAGTAACAATTTGTAGGAGCTTGAAAATGGCCCTCCAGGGCGAGAGAAAATAAACGTCCCAGGCCAGATTGACTTTAACCCCAATGAAGAAGTACAGCGTCAGCTCCTAAAATCTCCACATATTAGCACTGAACAAAGAGCAACTGCTCATTCATTCATCATACGTGATCCATGTCTTCTAGTGTGTATAATGAAGCTATAGAACATGCTCAAATATGCCTTGTTATAGGAGTAGATTTAGTCGCTTAACAAACAGTGTCATTTAGGCATAAACAACCAAAGCAATAAGGAAATATATACTGTAATATGTGAAATCAGCAATCATGTTCTGTGACACCACAAAGTGACAGAATTACTCAAACTGTGTTTGTGGCAGATGGACACAGCAGCGATACAGACTGAACATGAAGGAAAATAAACAGTGTTATTTGGAAGACACCAGACGAACAGTGACAATGAACAATATATTACTCTGGTCTGTTTTTCCAGAGAGAGTTATGAATATTATTAACAGATCTGACAGCAGTTCTCTCTCTGTCAGGCACCTCATCTGGAGGCCAGCTGAGACAGATTTGGGGGGATTCTGGGTAATGTCAATTAGTCTTCATTATTTCACACATGTAGGGGGTACAGTTTAATTTTCACAGTCTCCCTGTAACATAAGCAGTAAAACTCAACCGCCACACAGACACACGCTTGGCTTCGAGTTTTCTGTGGGAACAAGAAAAGGAGAGATTGAAGAAAATACACAGAATATAAAGATTATGCACAACAAACTGCATCATCTGTACTACACGATTTCATACCATCAAAACCAGACGCTTCCTCAGTCCACTTCATCAACTTTAAACCAGCCTGAACCAGCATGGAAACTCAAGTTGAGCTAAACTGGCCTTAGGTGGGACAAAAAAACAAAAAAACAGCATGATGCTAGAGCTTTTCTTAGCATTTCCCAACTGTTATCAATAGCCATCTTCAGACATTTGTGACTTTTTAAAATAGTTTATAACGGTTCATAATAGTTTTTGGGTCACTGTAGCTAAAGAGTTTTGTTCTAAATTTACAACCATCTATATGTTTTCTCTCTGTCTGTCCTGAACCTGGAGAGAAGCTACAGTACACCAGCAGACTCCAGACTGTAAGATGATAGCTACAGAAAGATACAGCAGGAGACACAGACTGCACGGAAGACCACAGAAAACACACCCAATAAGACAGAGAGTGAGAGTCAGACAGAGAAACAGAAAGAGAGGTAGCTGGCAGTCCATCACACTACATGCTATAAATGATGAGAAATGAAGACCAAACGAGACCCGTGAAACGATCATTCTGTTTTTTTTTCTGTATGAAGCCCCTGCACACCCCCCCAAACTAAACACTGTGTGTTTTATTATTTCTACTGGAAAACCCCTTCAGGCTCAAAACTCTATTTCTGTCCCAACACTGAGGAGGTGTTTTACCCTGCTGGAGGAAATTAGAGCTTACTCCATTTATGATTGCATTTTTTATAGCTTTAATTTATATAAAATTGTGCATACCTGTATGCTTGTTTATTGGTTGGCTAAAGTACTTACTGTTGGCAAACAGTAGTTATTAAAATCAAGTACCTGACAAAACAGAAAATCAGCACACACAGAACATCTTGAATTTGTAAAACTGGGTTCCGAGGTTCTCAGAGGTAAACAGGTTACACAACACATGAGCAACTCAAAGAGAAAAACTGTCTGTCTGAAATGCTTCAGGGACATTCAGGGAATTTAAATGCTCGGTCTAGTATTAAGCAATTTAAACAGATTGACACAGATTGTGGATTTTGCAAACCCGGTTTAACCTGACAGCTGCTTTTCTAATGAGTTTATGATCTTTCATCTAAGTGCAACATGACATGTTAAATATTCATTATCATCAAATATTCATCAAAATAGTCACAAAATTGTTATTGGTAAAATCCTGCAGTCGTACATGATTAAGACAGACTGTAACTCGCCTCAGGAGAGCAACACAAGCTGAATCTAAATGTTGAAGTATCAAAGGACAGTAACAAACAGTTGAGAAGTACAGCACTGTTAGCAGATCATAGCAGAGCTGTGATGATCACACAGTCACTCTGTATATAAACACACTCCTGCTCTCTCATCCCTCCTCTCACTCTATTAAGAGACTTTCTCTGTCCCTCGCCCCGGAGGTTCAGGGCCACATCTGTCCTGGGCTCAGAGGTCAACAGGACTTTCTCTGGAATGAGAGGGTCACAGAGGAGCAGAGGGGCGACTCACCCCCCGCCACGCTTCTCCAAGGAGATCTGTGTGTTTTAATTCAACCACATTTTTGGACCTCTTAACCTCTCTAGAAGAATGTGGTGTTGCAGACGTGGCTCAATGTTTAAATGAGAAGTACAGAAAAACATAATTATATAAACATATGATAACATGCTGCACATGAGGGGTGACTGTACGAATGACCAATAACAGCTCAAATGAACCTTATCTTCTCTCCTCCTCATCTACTGTGTGTGTGCATCACATCCATGTGACCGCAGAACCTTCTGAAGACGTCCATGTGATTACTCAGCAGGACAGTTTGGTACTCTGTCGCTGGACACTGGCGTCTCTCTGTAAGCTTCTGATAAACACATGCAGTCGAACACAATGCAGACTCACAAACCAGACTCACCTTATCAGACACGTGACCACAGGAGGGCAGAGGTCAAGAAATCTGTGTGTGTGTGCGTGTTTGTGTCCCATGAGACTCAGGACAGAACATTTACCTCCAGCTCTGAGCTTACACACCTGATTCAATCCACTGTGTGTTAGTTGAACAGTGTACTGACAATATGTCAGATGAGACACGGGGACTATAAACACATCTTATAACCAGATCAAGAAGATCTGAGAGAAGATCAGCCCTATAACACTGTAAGTGTGTCTGTGTTTATTTGGGATGCAGTCACACTGTAGATGATGCATCACACAAGACTGGAATAACTGACCCAAAAATAAACATTCTGTCATCGTTTAAACTACACATATAAGCTGTCAGTGAATAATAATATTTAAAATATATTAAAATAATAAAAGTTATCAAATGAAGCAGTTCATCCAAGGGTGTGAAATGAGATGAATTTCAATAAAAGAAGACGGAATCTTTTATTCTGAGTGAATAATTTCTTTTTAATCGTTGGACAATTACAGTTAATATCAAATGACCGCAGCACTCACTAAGAGCAGTATGTTCTGCTTCATTTATTCCAGTCTTCATTGTGTTTGAAGGAGGGCAAAATGCAGCCAAGCAGTTCCACACAATCCAAACATCGACCTTGTAAGCAAGAGTCAGACCGCTGGCCTCAAGTTCTGCTCAGAAACACGTCTGAAACAGTTATTCTGTCAGGCCAAGAACAACAGGTCCTGCAGGACTAGAGGCACCACAGAACCATTTCAAAACACTGTGGAAAATGATGGCCTTCATCTGGCTGCCAGTCAGCACAGAGGTGGCTCACACGAGACCTGGACCCCCCCCGCGCGCCACAATTACAAATCAAAACCAGTACAAGACGTGTGGAGGCCATGACGCTTCTGGTGAGGTCATTTACTGGCACCATTCTACAAAACTATCTGCAGAGAGAACAGAGTCCACAGTTATGTAAATACTTCTCTGAGATTCTCTGAGATTGAGTTTCCTTGTCTCTATTATTTGCAGTTTTAAACTCAAACATATAAAGCAACAAATCTTCTCTCCTCTATGTTAATCCGTTTTCTCAAGTAATCAGATAACAACAAGCAACACAAATTATTTTGCTTTACTTAACTTTCTTACTTTCTTGCACCACACTATGTAGTTCACAGTGAAATCTCTTTGGTTCAAATCCCTCTCTACATTAGCGACAGTATATTATATTATTTAGCCAACAAAACATTGAAAACGCATGTAAAATTACACACTGGGAAAAAGTCACACCCTATAAACACCCTTCAAACAACAGATATGAACTGTAATGTTACAGCAAGTCACATTTTCAAAGAAAAACTAAAAGTGTATTACTTCAAAAGTAAAAAGAGAAATAACTACCGGGGTAAGAGAACGTCACATACCCTCAGCTGCATTAAAACACATGAAACATGTTTCTCATCTGACTGAGGTCTATTACACGTTCTGATTGGCTGTGATTTGGTCCCTTTTGCTGTCATAAGAGAACTGAGCTGAGGGCGAGGTAAGACAGTGTTAGATCGTTCTGTGATGACACACATGAAGAGAGATTCTTTATATCTGGAATACGGGATCACACAGTTCTGACACCCTCTTCATCATGAATCCACAAACATGAGTTTCTCCTGCGCTGTCAGGACCTGCTGTCTGTACGCCTGGTTTCTCCCTCACCTCCTCAACTTTGACATCCAAAATGTTCAGCTATAGCTTCAATATTTACTCAAGAGAGAAGGGCAGCGTTTGACCCGGTGTGTTTGAAGAGCTAATGGGGTCAAACGTGAGGACAGATGGAGCTCATGAAAACTGCTCAAATGAGACGCTTGTGAAAGACACGCTCGTTCCTTAAACGGAATAATTCTGTCCTCAATTACTCATGATCATGTTGTTTCAAACAGTGAAAGTTTAAAGCAACATTATCATTCTGTAAACTGTTATCATTTCCATCAAACACAAACTGTACAAAATGTTACATAGATCTTTCACATAGTGTTTTGATGTGCACTGATAAAGCACTACAGTTTATACTGAACATCTGATCTGAGATCTGATTGAAGTGATCAGTGACTATGACTTAAAATCTTGTCCATTTATCAAACTACTGAAGTGATACAGTCACGAGTCACACAGACTGTTTTTATGGTGCTGTTTGAGCATACGAGCTTGTCTGAACATGGGGGCGAGTAAATAATCAGAAGTGAAGTGAAGTGAAGTGGGGGGGTGATGTCTGACATGAAACGGGCATGGGGGTGTAGAAGGATAAAGATCGAGGACTGTCATCTGTTCAGGGTGGACATGTCACTGTGTGGCATCACAGAAGCAATCCCCCCCTTCCTGCCTTTATCTGAAGATCAGCACTGGCTCCACAAATACAATCCCTATGTGAACAGAATAATACAAACATCTGAATAAGACCTGTGTGAAATCAGAGCTCCACCTCTGCTGTGAGCCGGACCACATCACCCTGATGTGAGGGAGACATACAAACAGAGAAGAGCACACGGGCCGCTCCGATTACATCCTGCTGCAAAACTGTCTGTGCTTCAGTGAGTTTCACTTTCCTCTGCGATCTCTGAGAAGAATCTGCAGACTTGTGGTCGAGAAAAGCATCAGCACTAAACATACTGTAAACATACTGTAAACACATCAAGTGCACTGAAACGTGTTTTTCACAACAATTTCTTTCTTACCTTTTAATACTCTGTAGAATCTTTTTCCACTGCAAGGAACCTTTTGTGGAACCACACAGACTGCCAAAGAACTATCTGGAACCTTAATGTATAAGAGTGTACTGTATACCTCATTCCTTTAACAAAGTTTACATGAATTCAAAATTCACCAAATTCACCTCCTTCACACACATTCCTGGTCTAAACTGGCTACTGGCCACAATTCATCACTGCACACTATTCCAAAATTGAACAAACATTTGTCTTCAGCTAGTATTGAAAGAACCCCTCTGCTTCTAACCACTTGGCTCATATAGCACAGAGTGCAGTCCATCTAGGAAAATACAATTACACAAAGAGTTCTTGAACTAACAGAGGAGAAAGATCAGCCCGTCTCCCCCTCCCTCTCTGGCCCAGCCATGGCGTCTGCTTGTCGGTACTGAAATTATTATTATTATTATGATGGTCACCAACCCCAGAGTTCTGGGCCCGGACCACACCACTGACCCTGCTCGCCTGCCAGTACAGAGCCCTGGACCTTCTCCACACTTGGATCCGGTCCTGTTATTTCAACACACGTTTCACAGGTCCAAACCACCCCCTCTCCCTTTTGTTCACAGAGCTGAGAAATATAAACACTGTTGAAGGCTGACAAATTGAGCTCCACTGAAATGGCATCCAAGAGCAAGTTTGCAGCACGGCTACCAATATTAAACGGACATAAATACAGTATAATGGGCAAGAGCAGTCATGGGAACTGCGAGCATGTATTGCTTTTACAATGAACCACGGGTTACACTGAACCGTCACGCTGATAACTGAGTTTTGATTATAACGAGTGATGACGTGGTCGCATGGATCGGATCCCAAATCCACTAGTGGAGATGGACGTGATTCTGACCCGAATCCAATAACCTGATGTAACAGACTCGTCTAAAGGTTCGGAAACAATGAAGAAGTGCCAGCTTATTTAACTAAAGTGAAATTAAATCTGAACGAGTGTTTACATGTTCAGATCTGTTTGAGAGCGATCAGGAGACAAAATCTGTCAGGTTCATGTCAGGGTCATATTACACCCTGAAACCAAAAAAAGATAATAAAGAAAGATTGTTTGCAAAGACAGAATTAAGTCTGTTTAAGACAATTAAGATCTTATGCATTTATCATAATTTATCATAATTTAATTATCATACCATTATTCATACAGTACAATAGTTTATTGAATAGACTGTAATTACTGTAAAAAGTGTTACGGTAAACTGTAAAAATGCTGTATGCTGCATTACAGTAATGAGAGACTTTTAGGAGGTGGAGGAGGAGTTCACATTCAAGAAAATAACGTCGCAGTGCAAAATATTTTTTCTTTACACAAAATATGTTTAAAGCATTTAGCTTATTTGATTCTTTTCACTGTGTTAAAATGTAACCTGGACATATTTTTATGACTTTTACCACAGTAATGGATTTGCTTGGTTAAGTTTTCGGATCTCTTTGTGAAGTCTTACCAGCTCTGGTGTCTTCGTTGAGTCGGGAGTAGGCAGAGATGTGGAGGCGAGGGAAACACCTCTCGGTGGGCACCCAAACATACGTCTCAGGACACAGGAGATCTGAGGGCCGGTACTGACCCTGTGTGTGGAGACACAAGAACAGGAAGTGCACTGGTCAGGACTTTAATGTGTGTCATGTTTTTCTTGCCTTAGTTCTTCTCATTCTGGAGAAAAACGAAAGCATAAAGGAGTGGTAAGCAGCTGGCCTCTGTAGCCTTGAGTTGCACGTCTTTTTGGAGACTGTTGTCGGTCACAACGATCCAAACAACACACACACACACACACACACACACACACACACACATTAGTGTAACCGCTGTGTAAACAAACAAACGCCTCAGCAGGGATCTCTGCATTTCTTCAAACACAGTCCAGCCATTTCTGGTGAAGACAAAAAGTGCACTGACGCACAGCACGTACGGACACGTTCGCACGCTAAAGCCTGCGTAGATTATGTGGGTTTAGTTCAGTGTTTGGTCAAACAAGAAGCAGTCTTGTGAAAGTCCCACCATTAGTAACAGGATTCATCTGTCATTATCCCTCTGTGGAAACTATGTGTCCTGTTTTTACAAGACGGACAGCATGGAAATAAGTGCGTCTGTGCTAAATAAAAGGCATTTTGTGGGGCCAGGCAGGGAGTGGCTGTTATATACAAAGAGTTTTCACACTCCACGTTCATCGGTCTGTCAGCAGTGGAAGGGTGAGGTGACTAATACAGGCCGATAACAAGTGAGTGACGGTCACTGGATCTGAAGGGTTAACTAGCAATGAAAAGGGAAGATGTTTGGTTATGGAACTGCAGACAGTGTGCATGTGTGCAAACGAGATGAACCTGTGGAAACACATGCAGAACTACTGCAGAATAAATACAGCAGGTATTATTACAGGTAATAAACTCTAGTCTGATTGTTTTTAACCACACTGAACTGCTGCGACATTTAAAATATGAATTTAAAAACAAGTTATTTATATTTCATTATATTTAACCTGTAATAAAGGATGCTACATCCAACTGCAAAATAAGATCTGCTGAAGGAAGCTCCTGTAACTTCCTGTAGCTCAGCAGAGCATTGTGTTAGCAGCCCAAAGGTCCTGGGTTCGATTCCCAGAGAACACATGCACTAATGTATACATTTTTAATGCAGCGTGTGTCGCTTTGCATATCAGTGCCTGTCAAATGCATAAATATAAATGTAAAGGAAACAGAGATGCATGTGTGTGGAATACAAGTGGGTGTGTGATGATGTCACCAGGTGCCCTGTAGACACACTTTACCATTACAAACAGCCTGTTGAAACACGTCTGAGGTAGTTTTGGGAATATGATGGAAGGAGGATCTAATAATGATCTTCTGTCACTGTTGATCAGAGCACGGAAACACAGTACAAATACAGTCCTAATTATCCCAAACAAACAACACTGCTGAACACAGCATTAACATTATAACAGCACCATTGACTACTAAAAACTGAGTAGATTGTGTATATTCTTACAATCAATCATGAACTGAATAGGAAGTGATTCTCAGCTCTTGTTACACACAGTCAGAGATCTCTGTGTTTGTAAGGGAGAACAGCAGAAGATCTGGATAGTTGACTGCTCATTATCAGCACGTCTCCAGCACTTCCTCAACGTCTCCACAAGTCTGATCTCACCACCGCACCACCGCACCATCTCCTCACAGCCGGTCCTCAGCGCTCCCTCAAACATTCAGGGTTTGAAGATCACTGCTATACCGCGACACCCACAGTTCTGCAGAAGTCTAACAACTCTTTGCTTTCTGAACGATGAATGAGAACCGTCATCAAGTTCTCATTAATGCCATGAACAATTCTCTCTGATTCTACATAAAACAAAAACAACAAACAGCACAACAGAACAGTTTAACAGTTTACATGCATTGTAACTTTGGCGTTCCTGTTCACTCTCTTCACATCAGACAGCTGCGTTAGGTGCAGCACGTATGCAACATTGTGCAGCATCAATTAAAAACTGCATTTACACAGATGGAAAGAATGAACACAGGCTTGAGTTTCATACACAGTCTGCAACCACATCAGCAGATGATCCAGAACTCTCAAAAGAACCAAATGGAATATAAAAATCCTCCAGTTTCATATACACACTCTGATTGTGAACAGCCTCAGAACTCCAGAATCACTCATTGTGACCACTGATAACTGATCTAGCTGATGCCTGTCTCTAAACGCGAGCAGAGGTTAAAGCTAAAAGCTAACCCTGTGGAGCAGATTTTCCCCTCTGCACCGATAAATCAGTGACTTCCACCAGCTGAGCAGTGTTATCAGACAGAAGAGGATGTGATCGAGCAGACTGAAGAGAGCAAGAGACAGCATGCTCAGGTCTCACTCCTGCCAGCTGATCCACTGCCAGTTCTGTGCGCGCAGAGGCAGGATGTGGATAAATCTGAGGGTACGAGCACTGATCCAACATCAGTTCACAATCAGAGGGGAAAAAAGCTATGAAACCAGTTCAGCCCGCATGTTTTTTTTACACTGGTTTGTTTAAAAGAATGTTTAAGAGGAATGATGTTGACAGACAACCTGAACTCGCTAAGACTCATTAACATCACCATAGTGATGACGAACGAGGACAAAGACAAATAACTGTGCTTGAACTGCAGCTCTTATACATGTCACATGAACGACTGTTTAAAGAAAATACACAATATTATAAATCAGAAAAAAATGCACAAACACACACGTGTAGATGTGGGTTCATGGAAACAGTGAAAAGTTGGATTTGATGCTGGAAAAAAAAGAGCCTGAATGTGGGTTTGTTTTAATTTACCAGTGCACAGCATACTGGTGCAGGCTGTTTTATTGCACTGACATTACAAACAGATCAGATCAGAGTTTTTTAATTTAAGTGTGCTATTCTACTCTATTCTAGTTCTATTCTAGAATACATATAAATGTTGATTTAATGTGAGGATACACAAGTACAATAGACCATCTGCACCAATAAACAGTAATGCATTTCCTTATCAGCATGCATCTGATTAGACTGGAAGCAGATATTATCACTATACTGTTCCATTATCACTATATATTGCTCAAAATTCAATAACGTAGCTCCCAAAGATGTAATCTACTGTAAAACTGTATTCTACTGTAAAGATGTAATCTATGTAAAGATGTAATCTACTGTAAAGCTGTAATCTACTGTAAAGCTATAATGCTCAAGAGATTTTAAAGGGTCAAAGCTGACCCTCCTCATCTCATGGCTGTGGGTGTAAGAAGTGATTTTGAGGATGTTTCACTGCAACACATCGACTCATAATGTCAGTCTTACGTCTCATACAGTCTGTGGCTTCATTCTCACTGCTTCTGACACACTGTAGTCCTCCTGCAGGGGCCCTCGCGGGGCCCATACCAGAGATTTACTACCAGAGCACTTCATCAGAATCATAAATCCTGCAGTTCACCTCCGGCTGGAGTCTCGCTGAAAGAAGACACCTCCAGTGCCAGAGAGATGATGTCCATACAAACACACCTCAAGCATGACCAGCAGAAAACACCTTATACGTCATCATCACTCTCACCACCCCACAGAGTCATACAACACGGTTCACACAAACAATCTTGCTAATTAGCAACACGTGTCATGAAGATAATGAAGATTCTTATCTAGAGCTAAAGAACTTTCGCATCATGAAATAAATGTAACACTTATTTATTAATACAGCCCAATCTAACCCACACATTCAGACACTGAAACCAACAGTGCAGAGTTGTGCAGAGAACAGTGCACAGTTGAACTTTTTTTTACCTGAACAGCCAGTAAAATGAAAAGAACAGCAGGGCCAGCCGGCTGTTCTTTGTTAAATCTACAGGAGTTGTTACTGTCTTTTACATAACATTTTTGAACCCATAAGACAAATCAAGATTAGAACTGAAAACTGGATGTTAAAAACCAGCACGGGCCACACTGGAACCCAGCACGACTGCTTTCCATAGCAAAACTCATCACTTACATTATTTGTATCTGTACATTTATCAAGACAAACTTTTTAGTCAAGACATACATGTCCAGAATATAATGGACCTAATGGTTAATGGATAAAATGATGGTTTGTCTCGGCAGAAGTTGGCAAAAGAATGCTGTGGATTTGTGTGTGTTAGGCGGGCTTGTTCTGAACATTTTTAGCTCACCGCTACACTGTTATACAGGCCACACAGAAGTTCAACACTTACAGTACGCTTCAGAGGAGAGGGAGCAATATTTATAGTGATTTGTTGCCTCAGAAAGGAGTGGCGAACATGATAAAGGTGTTTTCCTAAAGCTTGTGTGCGCTGAAGTCAATGATTTCAGCTGTAACCTGTCTAAACATTCACCGTGCCCTTCACAGCCTGTCTGAACAATGCCTGGCCGATCCCTCCTGACACAACTGCAAACATGAGGAACAAGGCCACGTCTGTGCTCTGACAGACACAAGTGCACACTTGCTTTAGCCTTCAGTATCTTATCTTGGCTTTGAGATACACACAGAGTTAGCGATGTTGCCCCATCGGGCCCTGTTGTTGAAATCACAGGTTGATGAGTACTGCTAAACTGAGATCAGGAGGGAAGCCCTACATCCAGAAATACACTCTATTAAAGTATACAAACACAGAACTGAACGCATGGAAAGTGCAGGGTCCAGTTGTGCATACTTCAAACTTTTTATTAACTATTACAGAGTTCTGATTTGGCTAGTAAAACCTAAGAGCAGCAGCACACAAAGATGCCACCCAGAAGCCATGTGGTCTATTAAAGCAGCCAGTATGTGGTTAAAAAAAGACAAGAACATTCTCTCAGACTGACCTCTCTTTCTCTGGCATTTACAAACACTGTACAGATGGTTGTGACCGCCCTGTAAGAGCTGACCTCAGGCCAGAGTTTGTTGAGTGACACGCATAAACGCACACTCACACGAACTGCACTTGGACGAGCTTTGTAAATGGGCAGAGGAGAGCTGCGTTCTGACAGATGTATGTAAACATAGCCACGGTCCCTCTGGCTGACATACAAAACTCTTTTTAGGACCCACGGTACCACACACACACACTCACACACACAGCGGCAGCACTCAGGAGAGTGTAAACCACACTCCACCTTCAGATATTTACACAAACCAGCGCTGTTTAAACACATACGATGGGTTCAGTCATTTTACTCCAGTCAACACATTACCAAAGGGACAGAATTCAAATAAATACAGCATCCTGGCTGCTAACAAATGCCTTCACAGACAGACAAACACACACACACAGACAGACACACACACACGTGTACACTCTCTCTGGCAGTGCCTGGCCAGGCTATGTGTCAGGGATGACAGCTTAATGATGGGAAAATATTTTTACAGGATCGCGTTTCGGCAGGGCAGTGTTTTACAGGCTCGGTCTCTCGAGTCTCTCTATCTCTCCTGGCGTTTATTGGCGAGTGGTTTAAAGCCAGAGCGATGGGCCGCACTGCCAGCTCTTACAGCCTTCACTGTGAGCAGAAGATACCCTTCACTTCACACTCCAGTCTCTGATACCAGACATACACCCCAACACAGAGAACACACAGAAATAACACCACCTGTGTGCCACCTTTTCAACAACAACTGTGAGCAAGTTTGGAAATTTGTATGTGGCTTTTTCACAGATGGTTTTACCCGTGTAAGAGTCACTGCTATGACACTAGGGTGTTGTGTGTGGTCTCCAGGGCATTGCCAGGCTGTTGTTAGAGGTTATGAGTGGTTGCTAGGCTGTTGCTAGTGCCCCCTGGCTAAAGTAAAAGCGTCCACCTCTAATTTAATTCTTGATTGTCATTTTTTTGTCACAAAAATTTATAATCCAATGATTGTTAGAGATGAAATGTGACAACAAGCAGCAAACACAGAAGAAAACTGCTTTAAATGTAGTATGTTTTAAACAACATGCTATTAAAGAGCAAAACTTTTTTCAATTAAATTCACTTTTATTTATATAGCCCTTTTTACAATGTTACATTGCTTCAAAGCAGCTTTACATAGAGAAACAAAGAATAATAATAATAAAACACAGAACAAATTAAGAACAAAACGAATGTTAATGGTATTATTGCAAATAATATGTGTGAGATGTATAAGACTAATTAGGTATAGTAGGTTTGTGGTATGTTTATGAAAAAAGGGTTGACTGAACCCGATAAAACCACAAAATCATTAAGCAAGGTATGCGTTCTAGCTTACAATAGTATAGTAATTGCAATAGTAATTTCAACAGAAAATAAAGAATCCTAACCTTGTGTTCACTCTGTGTTCCATGTGTTTCATATCAAAGCTCCATACACTATATCAGTCAGGAGACGCTCTGAATCTACAGCTCTGAAAATAAACCCAAACTACACAAACACACGGCTTTGGCAGCTGCCGCTCTGGCTCTTTTCACCCTGACATCAGATCTAAACTCTTATTTTCCAGCCCGGTGACCTTCACACCTCTCCCTGCACCCTCTCTCATCTGACATTCATTCTTTCATTCTTTCACTGCAGAGACTCAATCATTTGACCCGACCTCCAAACTCTGACCCCAGAGGCCAGCCGTGATGTCAGCGCCCCTGACGGGTGGCAGAGGGGTAAGTGCCTCAGTGTAAACACATAAAACACGCAGCCTCCATTAACACAGGCTGTCAGCACTTCTATAGAACAGACATCATGAATGTGTTAAAGTATTTAGGGGTGCGATTCAAACACACACATGGGAGAGATACACTTCAGTTCATCTGCTCACGCTGATAACCACAAAACAGCAACTCATTCCACAGTTCATTGACCTGACCACTATCACTTTAAAATACTCAAGAGTTATTCTGATTGTGTCTTCTACGCCACATTACCATGCTTTAAATTTCATGTCAAGACTGGAGCATAAAAACAGCAAAAGAAAGAAAATTAGTCCGTTAAATTACTATTAGATATCTGTTAAAAACATTCTACATAGGAATAAGACTGTTGCATTCCTAAAATAATATAAAAACTCTTATAAAAATGACCATGTTTAACTTCAGTAATCTTTTTGTATTATTTGTACTGAATCCACAAATGAAGCAAGGTTTGACTACACTTTTACTGCAGTAAAATCATGGTTAATCTTCCTTAAAAATGATAATGAGGATGATTATTATTATAATTAGGGGTGCAACAATCTTTTTGTTTCATATACATATGTCAGAAGCTGAAACACAAAGTCTAGGGCAGTGCACTGTCAGAGAAATGAAAGCGTTTTAGAGCAGTAAGTATTTTTTGGATAACTGGAACAAGAGCCTGAAGCTGGTCTGATGTCAAAACCTGCAGAGTGCCGGAGAGGAGAGAGAAGAGATGAAACATTCCCAATTCAAACAAACCTTCCCTGCGCAGGCCTCACCAATGGTGGTCTCGGCTGGAGCCAATCAGAAAGTGACTTCTGTGGGGTTGGCAGCCAGCAGTTGATTCATGACCCCTACTGAGGGAGTGAGGAGTAAGAGTGACACACAGTGCTGTAGGGCATGATGGAGGAGAAGAGTACATGAATGTCCATTTTAAAACACATTCACATATTTAAGGAGAAGTTTACACACACACACACACACACACACACACACACACAGAAGAAAGTCTAGAAAAACATGCAGAAATCTAGAACAGTACAGTAACAGCATACGGGTCTGGAGCAACATGAGGGCAAGAAAACACAGAGAGAAGTTTCATTTTCAGTTGAACTTGCCCTTTAAACATGCAATGCCTAAAGGACAACACACAAAGACACGGTAAGTTTATCACACAATAAAATGAGCTGCTGGTGGTTTTGAAGAGTTGGTTTACATCATGCATTTTACAGTAACTACTTCCAGCCCTAACAAGATCACACTTGTCTCAAGCCTGTGGGAGGAGTTTAGAGGGGCAGAGAGACCCTGATGGCCGTCTCACTCTCTGTTTCCTGTCCTGACATGTGCCACAATCGCTCTTCCAATGTTAACAGCACGTAACGCAAGCGCAGGCGGTGTTCAGAGGCTAACCGGCAGATCCACAGCGCCGTGTCTTATTAATGAAAGAAAACAAAGTGAAAGAAGTTACACAGCAGAAGAGCTCACGCTTCAAAGACGCTCGGTGAGGAGAGAAAGAGAGAAAGGGAAGAACGCGCCAAACAAAACGTGTGGTAATTGTTTATCTTTCTCTCGAGCCCTCATTTCCTATCATTTCATTTAGCTCTTCATGCAGGCGTGATGCTGCGGTTGGCGGGCTGAAAACAGGGCGGAGGACTGAACTGAGGTCAGCTATGAATGGATATTTACACAACCGGGAGAGTCAGTGTATAGAGTGTATAGGTGGAGCTTTATGACACCATGTTTACATACATGATGAATGAGGGCTCGGCGAGTTACCACATGAAAAGCAGCGCTCATAAAATACAGTTTGATCGTACTGTAACTGGGTCTCAAAACTCAGCGAGCTGCCTACCTAGACACCAATTTACAGGCATCAATGAGACATTTATATTTAATATATATTTAAGATGCTGTCCATGTAGGTCGCTCACTAACAGTTTTTACCTTTTTTGAGTTTTACTTCTGTTGCTTACCAAAATCTTGTGCCAGGCCAGATTAAACACTCTGAGATTGAAAATCAAACCTAAAGACATACACAAACAACAGTGTGTACGTGTGTGCAAACACACCTAAACACACACACAGTCTCTGAGAGTCTCTCTTCAGACACTTGTTCCCACCTGCCTCAGCATTCCTGAGCATTTACACAAGAGAGAGAGAGACGGTACAGAGAAAACAGGATGAGGACTGCACTACACAAGCTGTTCTGTGCACAATGCAAGAGCTCATCTCCGCACTTTCTGACCAAAACATCTTAATGACGCATCCATGTGTTTCTAGTCATGAACACTTGATTTCAAGATTTCATAGTAAGTTCTGTTTTAAGAGTTTTATTTCATAACGATTTCATAGTGATACCACTTACAAAGATCGATTTCCTGCCTAGTAGATTGTTTCGTTTTTCCAGCATGTTTACTTATTTTTAAATGTATGTGTTTTCTACAGATAAACAAAGCAGGGCCGTTGCTAAAGTCTGTGATTTGTTGTGCTGAAAACGCTAAACTTTACATGAGGCGGCACAAACTCGCTGACCCAAGAACACCCTGTGCCCCGTTTAATTCTACATTCATTCTACATCCTTCTCCATGTTTGCTTTATGTAGTGGAAACTCCCAAACTACATATTAATCTTTCAAAGTATCACAATGATCATGTAAATCTACATAGTTCACTTCCTTCACTATCTTTAGCACATTTAACTGTTAACATCGGGAATTCCTCCATTGCAAAGGGGTAATAAAGCTGGAAAACGGTTCGTCTTAAAATACAATAAAACAATAAATATGATGTAACAGACCGACACGAAACCCTCACAGAGCAGAGGAAGAGAACATGGAGATACATGTAGAAGGGGCTTCTACTGGAAGCTAAACATCTCTTATGTAACAATCATTAACATCATGTGAACAGCATTAACTCTGAGAAGTATTTCTGGTGGACAGATGAGATGCCAGTCTGTCAGTGGTACAGTATGAGAATATGAACAGGTTATGAAGAGCATCTACACAACCCCATCTGACTACACTAGAGGGACCCTCAGTGAAACAGCCATTGAGCTCCACACACTACAAATACCTGCTACCTTCTTTCCACATACACACACTGCAGATCTCAGTAATGCCTTTTCACCTCCTGCTTGCTTATTCGTGACAGGCTGGCCTGCACACAGTGCCTGCGTTATACACAGGTTTTCACATTAACCTCACGGTACGCAGCTCTTCAGACTCATGACAAGCCTCTCCAGATGACCGGCAGCCTGCACACAAACACACAGAGACGAGTCCAACACGTTTCTCAGATGCTTGTTTCCTTTTGCCTGGATCTGGAATTCACAGGAAGCTGTGGGAAACACCTGGTGGATGGAAAAGCAGACTGGGGGAGTTCTGATCTCAGTTCTGGACGGTTCTCTCATGCCAGAACCCCACAGACTCGCTCATTCCACTCCATTAGAAACATTCAGAGGCCTGAAAGCTCAGTGGAGTCCGGGGCCAAATCGCCATTAGGGGCCTGGGCACAGAACGTCCCCGCGGGGCCAGGAAGTCACGTCTGGAACTGGACGGCAGTCTGGCTTCACTGCAGTAAGAGAAATGAAGCAGGCTGGCAGTGACCACAGCCTCCTAAAGAGACTCAAAGCAGTGTCTTTGTGCTTGTGAAACTGAAAGAGGGGCCAGCTGAAGCTCTTGGCGTTGTGTCTGTTTGTTTTTGTTTACTGTTTACTTCAGTCCTTCTTCCTCCACATGAATAATATTTAATTTAAACATTAATAAGTACAAGTAATTTAGTACTTAATAATATTTTAATGAAGACCATCCTTCAAATGTCTGTGTCTTTAAATTGGATGTGTCATTCAGGTAACTAGCTATAAATGTTAACTAAAAAAGTTTAACTAACTTTATTTTAATCAGCAAGATTTTCTTTAAACTGTTACATCGTCACCTGAAAGAGAATCTGACTGGTAAACAAAGTACATTAAGGTCTGAAAATGCAATGCTAATATATTATTATAATAAACTGACACACTTCAGAACACAACATAATATCAAGCTTCCATACAGTAGCTACATGGGTTTGTATAAGGCTCTAATTCTCATTAAAGGTGCTGTGTGTATTTTGTTCTACTTCAACACTATACACCCCTGCATTACTTACACAATCATTTTGAACATGGTCTAATATTTAAATGACACGTAACTCCAGATACAGTAAACTCTACTGTGAGAGATCTGTGTGCGTGTGAAGTGTTTGTGCTTTGTCAGTAGAAACAGTGATGGGTCAGAGTGTTCCCTGTCTGAAGGGGCGGAGCCACTCAAGAGCTTTAGAGCTATGAGGCTGTCAGCGGCTCTTTCGAGAGCGTTCAGGGGCTTTGAGGCCACACAGCAGGTGCAGGGACTCAAGCAGAGCTGCAGGGCCCGGAGGGACGGGGGCCATCCTGAACACGCTGTGCTGAGAGTCATTTCAAGCAGACATCCCGGGACGTCCACAATACCATCCGCCTTCACAATAATAAACAATCTGAAAAAGAGTTTCTGAGTGTAGGTGAGAAACATGCAACCTTCTAACCCAGACTAATCTCACAGAGCACAAAGACGAGGGTGAACGAGAGCCTCTGATCTGAGAGGCGGGCTGTGGGAGATTACCCACACATACAACTGAGGGCTGTTCAATATTCCACACGCACAGCTCTGCAGAACCCAAACGCACAGAGAGTTCAACACCGGCTAAAACAGGGAGACATAAAACAACTGCAGAAGTGCAGCTGAAAGAGGTGAAGGCTGAAACTGCGAGTGGATGATCGCAGCACTGCAGTGCAGAGAAACCGCCTCAACGCATTGCAGAGATGCATGAAGGTTCAGGCCAGGGTTAATGATGTTAAACACTTTCTTAACTGAGTGCTGAACAGCTAAACCGACTGCTTTTCAAGCATAATCCATCCTGACCAGTAATGAGCTGTGAGAAGATGATTACATGCAAATGAGATGGAATAACATGCAACAGGTCAAGGACAAGATGAACAAAGAACAATGATTCAGTGGCTACATTAAAACACAGCTGTCAAACCTCAGTCCTGAAGGATCACTGTGCTCCACAGTTTAGCTTCAACCCTAATCCAACACACCTGAATCAGCTCATACAGTGAAAGTGACACATTTGTCAGGTTTGGTAACCCACACTTGAAATGAGTCCTCTGCATTTAACCCATCACTGGTGAGGAGTAAACACACACACACACACACACACACCTGGCTGCACTGCAGCGCCCGCGGAGCAACTGGGGGAAGGTGTGTCTTACTTAATGGCACCTCAGTCGTTTAGGCCCGACTTCTCCATTAGGCCACAACTGCCCTTTCACATCACTTAAAAATAACAGGTATGTGTGTTGAAACAGGGCTGGACCTGAACTGAGCAGCACACGGGCCCTCCAGAACATTACTGATGTCAAACCTATTGAACCTGAAGAAAATCAGTGGCCAAGAGTACAGTTACAGATAACAGTTTCCATTTTTAGGCAAATGGTTTCTGTAAAGAGAGGAAGTAAATGAAGGGTGTCCAGCTCTGAGGTCACGCTGTTCACTACAGTAGCTCTGACCTCTTCCTCAACTCATAAGAACATCTACAGCTGCCTGTTTCCCCGCCCACATCTGCTGCTCTGGGCCGGTCCATCACTTTTATTTACATTCTTTTCCTCTTCCACCATCTCTATCCACTGCATATGAATCAGCTGTTTAGAGGTCCAACATCTCCCTCCACTCAGACGGACAGCGGCCAGCATGCTCGACTGCACCTGCGCAGGCCAAGGTCCCGCCGGAAAACTTCACAGTTACACTCCACAAACTCACACACACTCCAAATCCCCATCTGAAAAAGATGCTGCAAGCCAAGCGTGAGACTGCAGAAGCTGCTGCGGAAACGATGAACCGTGTTATCTCCAAAAGCAACACAACTAGACAAGAGGCTAAAAGAGCGACTCTGAAATCTCCACATATTCCACAGGCTGTCTGCACAATGAGGTTTAAAGGCTGCAGAGTAAACCTGCAGATATTGAGGTTATGCTGATGAATTCTGCAGGTCAGTCTGCTGTTGAGGTTAACAGCATGTCAAACATATTAGCTTTCCACATGTCACTGTCGTTTTGAATAGTGTAAATGTTCCACTGACAGCCACAGCTATCCGGGTATAAATCTGAGCTCTGATTGGGATCTGTAAGTTGCATGGCAATGGTAACGTTATGTAAAAGAAAAAAATGACAAAAATCAAGTCTGTCAGATGAAAAGCATGCTAGAATATACAGCATGAATCTTAATCAGAACAAGAGCAATGTTTTATTGGATGGGAATGAAAACACGGCTGTGTGGGACAAACCCTATACTGTACAGATAATACTGTACATTTTACTGCATTGAGGTCTTTAATTTCTGTAGAATTTTACAGATAAATTCTTGGAAAAATGACTTTGTATTATTTGTACCTTGATTGTAACTCCTGTCCATCACAGCCTCATTTTCTGATGTGTCATATGAAATCATTCATATTACAGTGTGTCAGACGCTGATGTGTGAACCAGATAAACCAGAGAATCCTGACACAATCCTGACACATCACACATGACTGCATGAATACTGAAAGACACATAAAAACAAAGGGGCTGTGTTGGGGCAGGTCTCTGGAAGGGCGAGTCTTTGGGGAGCAGTAATGAAGGAAACAGATGACAGTGGTGAGCAAGCGAAGAGGTGTGAGGCTGACAGGAGGGACACATGAGGAGGATTAACACCTTTAACAGGTGTCAGCTTCTCCTCCCCAAAGATCCTTCACCAACAGCAAACACACTCGCTCTCAAAACCAGTCATTACACAATCCTTGCAACTTCTCTCTCGCTCTTTCATCCCATATAAACTCTCTCTCTATAAACATCCGAGCAAACCAATGGAGAGCACAGATGCTAATGAAATATTTTAGGTTGTGGATTTTGCACCACCAGGAATGACCTGCTTTTAATGTATCATTGTGTTTTATGTTTAAACAAAGTGAAGCCTGGAGAACCATTTTAAAAGACAAAGAACAATTTACCACAGACCTCTGGCACATATTTTTGGAGCTGTACCTATACAATCAAGATAGAAGATCACTGTTCTTTATGGTCAATATGCAGCGAGATTTGATAAACAGTGACGTGGAAGACAGACGTACCTTATAGCGCATCTTTGGACAGGAATGGACGTAGAAGCCCAAGTAATAGTAGGAGAGTTTGGGCGACTGTTTCTGCAGCTGTCTGGTAAAGGCGATCTCCCTGCAGACAAACACAGTACACTTCCTGAAACACTTTAAACTTCCTGTATGAGTTCCTGTAACAATCTCAGGAGAACATCACTAACTTTCAAACTACAGAGGAGTAACAGAAGTAGATTTAAGGTTTCGGCAAATATCCACTTTTCAAATCAACTGTTTACTATGTAAACTCACGGTAACTCACGGTTGACTTGATTGACAAACATTAAACACAGTGATTAAAAAGAAGAATCATTGTTTTTCTTCACCACCATGAGAAGCACAAGCAGGTGTAAGCTGCGATATGTGATAGATAAATAACACATTTTACAAACACGGTCCCGTCTATCAGAACAATCAGCTCTATCTTTGGATCTTCAGTGAATTTTCTCAGCTTTAAACTGCTCATATTTAACACAGATAAATTAAGCATTGGCTTGTGAGTTTAACTAACCAATAGGAAGCTCTGAATGACACATTTATATCTTCTAAAAACAACTCAAATACAAACCAGGACATGATTGCATCATACAGCTGAGAAAAGAATCTAGGGAGGAACTAGAAAAAATTTAATTGTGATTAATTTGTAAAACCCCCGCAGTTGTAGCATTATGTCAATTTTGTGTGCATGTACTGTATGCTCTGTAGGGTACTTTAAAAAACAGAAATCTATGAACTGCGAAAATCTGCCTATAAAAAAGCCCAAACAACTGTTGTTCCACAAACAGCCATTTGTGCTGTGCATCTGAAAGTGAGAATCAGACCGAGAGGAGAAAAACAAAATAAAACGTAAAATAGAAGAGATTTGTACTTCCTCCTGCGACCAATCAATGAGCTCTCTCTCTCTTTAGTTCTCATTTGATTCCAACACAAACCTGTTTCTCTCTGCCATAAATAAACCTTTTTCTTTGCCGGCTCTTTTTCTGTATTTGCCCTGTCTCATACTCCATCTTCCCAAAAATTAGGAGAAGAGGAAGAGAGAAAGAAGCCAAAGCAAAATAAAAGTAGTGGAAAATCAAATAAAGCCAGAGAGAGAGAGCGATAAAGTGAGAGAGAGAGGAGAAAGAAGCGAGGACAAACAGCGAGGTGCTGGAAGGTCACGCGGTCGCTGCCAGGTTCCTGAGTTCCCATCCCCGGGTGACAAAGCCTGGCTCTCCATGAATGAAAGACTGTGCAACTCATTCACAAAAAAGATGAAGAAAGAAAGAGGGACAGAAAGAAAAGGCAGCCCCCCGTCTTATTCGGACCCCCAGCCCCACCCGCTCAGCTCTGGCAGGCGGTTGAAGACCCCATTATCTGCTCTTCAGTGAAGTGACACCCCTACACAAGCCCATTACACCCCAGACAGGACGCATGCTTCATGTTAATGTCTCACACACACACTCAAGCACACACAGAATAAATTATTAAGAATAGAAGCATGTGGTGGTTATTAAGAATAAAAAAGTAAATATTTATGAATTATAGTAATATTTGCTGTTTATCTTTGTTACTTTTCTAAAACCCAATTTTGTAATGTATTACAAATTAGCATGAAATTAGAAAAGAAAAACATAAACAAACTAATAAAAAGATTTTGTGGGATAAATCAAACCATTAGGATTACACAAATACACAAACATTTTCAAAACAACATTTTCAGGATGTTAATATTCTTCTCACTTAAGATGCAACGGAGTCAAGCGTTTTTTTTACGTTCATTATTTGCACCATCCACACACACAGTCCAGCACAGCATGGAGACGCATTACTGAAGAGTGTCACATCCTGAACTCAGATCCACTCCATCACACTGACACACACCAGCACAAAGACACTGACCCCGCGGCCGACACCAGCTGCTCAGAGCACAATCTCCACTCAAACCTCACACTCTCTCTCCTCAGTCTGAGGAATGAGGCCCAGACCCCCACATCCACAGCTTAGTACAACACACACACACCTCTGAGATCTGCTGTAAAGTGAAACCTAATCAGGTGAGAAGATCATGCGAAATATTTAAACACATACATGTGTGAAAGAGCAGGAGACATGCCAGAGTGTCACTGTGGCCAGTGTGAGGACACTGTTGTCTTTTGAAAGCAAGACACACAAATGTCTATAATCAATATTTTAGAGAGAAACCAGCTATTCAAAGCAGCAAACACACCTGAGAGCAGAGTAAGTGCCCAGTGAGAGTGAGGAGAAGTCGGGGTGATAGTAGAGATACACAGACGACACACAGGAGGGAAGGATGTCCAACACTCCCACAGCTATGATTCTGCCATCCAACCAGTACTGCTGATGAAACGAGCCGTAGCCCACATCTGGACCATCAGCCGCTGTCTCAGCCTGACAGAGAGAGAGAGAAGGTACTCTTATTATAATGTACACACATTACTATATGCAGCCTTGCTGCAAATGCTTTGGCAATAAAATAGACAGTTTTTGTTGTGCCAATAAGTCACACTTTTTGAAAGAGAGAGAGAGAGACAAAGACAGAGAAAGTGAGGAGAGAATTATAAACACAGAACTTTTATTGATAAAACTGTTAAGTAAAGAATTCATGTCACCCACATCTGTAAAATTCTGAACTGTAATTTAAAGCTTATTGTAAAGATATGTAGCAGAACAGTTTGTTAAACACAATATTGATGCTAAAACTCTGTGTGTGTGTGTGTACATGAGTCAATTCATGCTTAAACAAGAGTATGCGCTTGCAAAAGCACACAGGGTGTACAGTAGCCTGCTAATCATACCCAGATGTGTGCTGAGAGCTGAGGTGTGTGTGTGTGGAGCAGGACCTCACGACTGGCATGCACAAATGAGGAGAGGCATTTTAATAAAACTCCTCGCATGAACAAAATCAATCTCAATTAGACCGGGCAGGAGGGGTACTGGGGCCCGTTTTTACCCTCTGTGAGTAACTGTGCCTGTAAATCAGGGGCAGCAGAGGGACAAAAAACACAACTACTGTCTGAAGATGAAAGTTCAGATTCCTTTATATGACTCATGTGCGCCAGGATATATGTTTGCTGTTTTGAGTGGCAGTAAAACCCCAAAACCGTTACCTGCCCGAGATCATATATCCCTCTCAAACCTTCACACAGGCTTTTTCAATAAAGAGGTTTATCGAAGAGGGCGCTTTATTCACCAGACTGCATCACTGAGACTTCAAACAGCTCAGCAGGAGGGGCCACTGCAGTCGTAACGGGATCTCTCCGCGGGCCCCTCGGCCCATCTGGGTCCAGTTAGCCCCGCAGGAAGGCAGCTCGTTATCACAACACCAGGGGAGCGGCTCAGCCAATCCGCTCGGCCCGTTAGCCACCACATCGCACCGTTGACCTTCAATTTAAAACCAACAGAATCTTGCAGACAGAACCATCACAACACCAGTCATGGCTCTAAGCACACACAACCTGGAAAAGTGTCTTTTGAAAAGTATAACATTTCACTGCAATGCCAGGGTTCATAACAGCCCCGTCGTCAGCACCTGGAGAGGTTTTACAGTAAAGCCCTCATTTCCCTCACTGAAAACCACATTCCACATGTAGATTTCAGTTGCTTTTATTTGCTGTGGATGTCCAATGGCTGTCCTCTCAAAGTAGCTGTCGGTCTTAAGCACACACAGCCGTGTAAGATGAAGGCGCTTTCATAACGCAGCTAACGGCCGTGATTAAGGGCTTGTGGTGAAATGAAGAGTCAGTTCTTTTCAAAGGCCGTCTGGCTTTTAACACCACATGTGCTGAGCCTCAGCAGCTCTTCTACGTTTGACAAGGCAGGCCGTGTTTGTGTCAGATCCAGACCTGACTCAACCGCTCGTCTGTCACACTCACTGACCCTCGGGCTGAACAGAGGCCATTAATGAAAGTTAAACTCTCACCCCCACCTGACAGCCACCCATCTTTCATTCATAATGATCTAATGCTGGGTTCTAGATTGTTCTTTCATTTCCTTTAGCCATATTTTAATGAAACACAGGGTGAACTTCACATGTTTTTCTGGTCCTGTCAGGCACACGCTGCTGGAAGGGAAGGATCATTCTAAACAGAACTAAGCAGTTAAATCATCTGCACAACACCATTAGCAAAGTGTCCAGAATCATAAATTCAAAAATTCCTTTTTGTGCGGGATTCTGGGTGCCACATCTTCACAGTCCATTTTAAGACCTGAGGGACTTTTGAGACCTGATTTTGTAGCACTGGAGAGCTAGAGAAAGTTCAATAATTGATGTTTTATTTGATATTTGCTCTTCTTTAGTCAAGATAATGTTCTGATAAGCCCAGCAGCCCTGAGTTTCAAAAAGCCCTCAGAGATTATACTGATGGTGTTCTCACCTTCACTGCAGCTGGGCACTGCTCCCTTCATAGTGTTCACTAGTGTCCTGCCCTCTGCAGTGAGCAGGGTCTGCTCACGTTTACTTCCAAATCACATCCACTCACAGTTTCAGATTGATTTCACAGTAAACGTCTCAGTCTGGCTGTCAGGCGTTTATGTAGCCGTGACCTAACTGAGGGAAATGGCGTCACCTTGACCCCAGTTCAGTGAATGGCCTAATGACACACACGCACACACTTGCACGCACACACACACACTCGCATGCACACACACACTCGCACACGCTCGCACACACTCGCGCGCACGCACGCACACACACACTCGCACTCACTCACACAAGCAGCCAGTGAATGAGGCAGGGGCACAAATCACAAGCATATGGTACTTTCTGTTTTCTGTGTCGCTCTTTGTTTGTCTGGCTTTCTCCAGCCGTGTAGTGGCGTGCTAAGCATGTGTGTGCTGTAGGCAAAAGGGACAGCAACAGGCTGTTTGTCAGACTGAAGGCTAGTTAACATAATTAGCAGATAATACATGCAGGAAACAGTTAAACAGGGCGCTGCACAAATACACTAATGACACTTGTGTAGTACAGTAAAGTACAGTACAGTAATGTAAAAATCAATTAACATCAGTTTTAGTATTGCCGTGGTAACTGACTTTGACACTGTACAACATTAACAGTACAGCATTAACTGAAATACCTCACTATAATGCCTCACACAAGATGACTTAAAATGATTTAAAATAAGACAAAACATGAATTCAAATAAGCTAAAACAATTACAATCAAGATATTTCTTAGTGTTTGGTTATTTTTGTGTAACAATCTACAGATCTTAGATTATTTTATTAGTTAGAAATTGTGAGTGGGGGGGGGGGTCAAATAATGTTGGGGGGGGGCCTAAAGTCAAAAATAATTGTGATGCACCAGACTAGAGAGATTAGCCTTTAGATTTTGCCCCAAAAAATTAAAAAGTCAAAAAATGATTTCTGAAACTCGGCAGAGACCCTGTGGAGGCACAGATGACGTTACTAGAGGAAAATGTTACCTGAGTCCCGCAGACTGTATAAACACACGGCACTCATCAGACGCAGCGCTCAGCGCCGCCTCATTTCACTTCATGTAGAAACAGCAGCGTTCAATTACTCCTGCCATTTTCCTCAGGGTCGCGACTCACGGCATGGCGTGGCACGCTCGCGTCCTCTGCAGCACAGATGCGCTTCCTGTCCCGACACATGCAGGCATGTGCAGCTTTTGATTATATTACAGGGATGCCGAGGCCGTGTTTATGAATGTGTTAATGATTTCATCATGTTCTCTCATTGACATGAGGTCATGTGTCACAGTTGCCTTCCAAAGAGCCAACAGACAAACAACTGAAGGTACCTGTCACTGCACTTTTCAAAACCTGTTACTGCAATTGAGAAAGAATTAAATACATTACACTGTGTGTGTGTGTGTGTGTGTGTGCATTAGGGTTCGAGTATGGGTTAGGGGTAGCTTATAGTGGTTATAACTAGCTGTGTATATAAACAATAGAAGTCTATTTAAAGTCAGTGGAATGTCCCATTTAGATAGATAAGTGATAGGTGTGTGTGTGTGTGTTTGTGTGTGGAAACACAGCAGTATGGGGTATAGGCAAGGCTTGAGGTCTATAAAATCTTGAGGACTAATTACACCACACCGCTGTTAACAAGCTCTTACCCTCAGGATAGACATCGCAGGTCAATAAAAAGACATTTAAAAAGGCAATCAGAAACAGACAACAAATGCAACACAGGCCTGTTTTTGAAAAGGGCATTTCAATGACGCAAAACAGGCAGTGACGCACGCTCTCTGAGTCACGTGACACAAACACATCAATGAAAACACACACACGCATCTAAATAAGCACAACCAGGCCAGTGAGCCTAAAACACGCTAATGGCGACTCTACATTTAGAGTAAGTTCAAACACTGTTATTGTTCACGCTTCTTTAAGTGAACGGATACGCCACGAGCGTCTGTGATTCCGCATCTGATGCTAATTGCGCCTTAAAGACTATGACTCAATTACCCATAATCCCTTTTAAACCATGCATAGTAATTTACCTGATCTACTTTTACTCAAAGTCACTTACATTTGGGAAAACGTCTTGCTCACCCCTTACAGGATTCAAACCAACGACCCTTAATGAAAGCACACCACCTACATGTGACCAACAGTAACATACACCTTCTAAGAGAGCATCCCAACCAGACTTTACACTTCAACAGTACACTATATAATGTTTTCTTATAACACACACCTGTACTTGAGTGTTCTGAATAAACATTGTGCGGGACTAAAAACTTCCCAGCACACTAAGGACTGGCACGGTTACAGTATTACACTGATGTTGGGTATGTGTGAACACAACAGCTTTGATGAGCTGATAAAAGTGTTTCTTGTAAATGAGAATGATCTTCATTAGCACACAGAGGGAGATGAGGAACATGTTTCCTTCCACACTCACCTGCAACTGCTGTAGCCAATCAGCATCCAGCGCTGTATCACATGACACTAATGTGGCTTTTACTTGCTTTCTTTTGAATGTCTAATGCCACACTAACAAACAGTATTTAGGATTACAGGAAAGGACTGTAGTGGTACTCTGATGGTATCAGATGACAATAAAATGGCACTTGGTGTTCTCTATAACATAGCACTCAAATGTTTCTCTTTTTTTTCTGTATGGGTATGTTCGTGACAACAGCCATTTTCTGAAAGGAAAATACATCTCCAGCCCTGTCCCACAACACAATTTAATATCCCATATGTCAACAAAAAAGCCAGATTTGTTCTTTAATACCCTCATTTGCCCCTGAAAATCAAAGGAAAAGCACAAATGAGAAAGTTAATGATGCAGTTGGACATGACAGAGAGGCAATCTTCTGTCAGGCTCAGATTCACATCATAGCCAACTCTTGTTTGTGTGTGTGCTTGTATGTGTGCATGTGTGTGTGTGTTCGTGCATTTGTGTGTGTGTGTGTGTGTGTGTGTGTGCGTGCTTGTATGTGTGCGCGTGTGGTCATACTGTGCTGCACAGAGATCCGGGTCTGAACACATTTGACTTTTTCCATTGTTTCATGACAAACAAACAACCCAACAATTACTCGGCTACCCGGTGAGAAGTTTCCACATGTATCTCTATCATGAGACAAACAACATCAGCCCCTCATAGACCATTAGGCAACACTGCTCATAACGCATGTGTGATATTACCCCACAGCACTGCCGAGCTCAAAGCTGTAGCTGATGAGGGTTACACAGACTCTGTGCCAAATCAGTTCTAATTGATTTCCAGAACATTTGTGAATGTTTGAATAAGTAACACATTTTTATGTAAAAGTACAGCACTCAATACACATTCATATGATTAAATCTTTTGCTCTGAACATTGTCAGGACATTTCAGAAAGAATCAGCATATCTGATGCAGGTGTATCTGAAAAATAAAATAAAATCTGATGATGTCTTACCTCTAACGGTGAATCACACAGGAATCTTTTAAACTGTGAGAAGTAGAAAAAACAGAAACGTTACAGCAACAGCTATGAATTTATCCACATGTTTTAAAATGTACCAAAATGAAAACACAACAGATAATCTGAGTCTGTGGGCACCCTTGTGTACATAGTTGAGCACTCTGAACAAGGCCTTCTGTTTTCTTAGTTCAAAATTTATCATTTTTCAAAATTAATCAAAATTTATTTCTAGCAGTTGATACCAACATGCTAATCTTACTGCTAATAAGACGTAATCTTTCTGAGAGAAAACGCCGTTTTAAAGAACCAGTACACATTAACATTCTGTCACACATCCTTGTGTTGTTCCCAACTCATAATCATGAAAGTGAAGGTTAACTGAACCTGTCAAACTCCAAAACATGACCGCAGAAGCATCATGAGACATTCTGGAGACACACGCAGGCCTCACTCACTTTCATTACACAGAAAAGATCTGAATGTTGTTTAGAATCACATGACATTTTATATTTTTGGGTGAAATATTCCTTTAAATTACAAATGTTGTAAACAGAGCCATTTAATATTGGTTTATTATTGTGTTTTGGCTAGTACTGTGAAAACAGACTGAGAAAGTGAATTGTTACTTCCAGAAAGTTTTAAATAACATAAACATAAGGCACATTAAACCTCAACAACTGTACACATGTACTAATGGTAACTATCTGCACCATTAGTAGATCCTACAATCTGTCAAAGCATTTGCACACAGTAAAACTCAATCTAATGCTAATGTTGCCTTCAATCACCAACACACATTAAAAGAGAGAGAGAGAGAGAGATCGAATCATCATTTACATTGAAAGACATAGTCTTTCACATTTATTTCCTGAGATATTGGTGAACCATGAAATGGAGCTGCTGCGTCCATCAAAAACAAGAAGAAAAAAATTAAACTTAATTTGGCTCCCTGTAACAAACTCACACAAACGCACCTTTTCTACCTTTCTTTTGCATCTTGAACATACAACTTTCTCACACACACACAAACACAAACACACACACAGTGTCTGGTTGTAATCTGGCAGCATCAGCTCCTGTGGTTTAAATGCTACAATAACAGAGAGCAGCTCTACTTTCTGGGGAGTGAGAGGTTGGAGAGAATTACTCAGAACTGCATCTGTGCTAGTTAGAGAACTAACGACATATTTCAGGGTTTTTATAACGTTTGCTTTCATTAACATTTCTTAAACCTCTCCACTCAAAACTCAACACACGTTTCCTGCGACTACTCAATCTACAGCACCATCACAAAGACAATCTGAGACTGCAGTCTGAAAGCCAGAAACTCTGAGCATAACAATATAAACACACACACAGCAACCAGTGTAAAATGTGAAACTGAGAAAGTTTCTCTTCTACAAACAAGCTTTGTACTGGAGAACAAGAGCGAATACACAACTGTTTATAATTCAAATGACGCTTTGTGCAGTTAGGCCTGATTTGTTTACGTCTCCAAGCGGTTGTGTAAGAGAAACTCATTGTTTGGCAGAGTGGAGGGAGATGATGGGCATGGGAGAGGGGTGTGGTGAGTCGCTCTGGGGTTAAAACCTGGCAAAACCTCTCTCCTGTGTTGCCAGGCGCTCAACGGGGGGTTTGTGGGTAACTGCCCAGGAAGAGAGGGCACCACAGCCATGCAGATTCCCATCAGATCTCCTACAGTCTGGCAGCAGAGACAGCGTGTGTGATTACAGTCTTGGACTGGACCGGTATCCACACATTTACATTATTATTTACACCATTTAGACTTACAAATTAGCAACATCAAACAAGAGGTCCATAAAGAATCAGAAACATGAGGTGAATTTATAATTCGGGACTGTAAACTTCAAAAATGAGATTATATATGATATGTTTTTAGCTGTCAGTCAGTTATTGTCTCTGCAGTCCTTCAGGTCTATTGTACAGAGACATTCCTTCAGTAAGAGCAGATGAAGGTGAACTCTGACCCGAGCAGGAAGTGAAATGGCTCAGCTGGGATTTCGTGTTCTGCTCATGTGAAATTAGGCAGAACGTACAGAACGTTAAGCACTGGCCCTTAACTGACTGTGAAATCTACCGTTTAGATCAACCTCCATCTGTCTAATACATGTCTTCATTTACTTCATACTTCTGTGTGTTAAAACTGCTGCCTGGAAAATAACATGCATAATATAAGGACATAAATACATATGGTAATATTTAGTATGGAACGCATGATATTAAAGTACTCCTGCAAAATCTCATTATAGCTTTAGTTTTTGATTAAACAAAACCCACGAATCACAGCACCCAAGTGTAAGCAGATTATAATTATTTTATGTGAATGTATATTTATGTACATGTATATTTATATCAGTGCCACACGTGTAGTGAACACACACCTCATTATAGCAGCCTTCAGAGAGAACATGCTTGCCTCTGTGTGTGTGTGTGTGTGTGTGTGTGTGTGTGTGTTTACATTATTATTTTAATTACAGCTCTCCATCTGTAAGTAACAAAGCCCCTGTTTATTAATGTTCACACTAATGGCAGACAGTAGCAGAGCATAAGCATGAGAGAGATGTGACTGATCACACATCATCAGATCAGATATATACTACTGTAAACTCATGCACACAAATAGTCCAGAATATTGGGAGAAAATAGTAAACCAATACATATCCAGACTAACACCAAACAAGCTCTATTTTCTAAACTAGCAAGCAGCCTAACTAGACAACATTTACAGGTGCATTTCTAAAGCAAAGACACTTCTAAAAACCAAGCAGAAACAGTATTCAACTTGTTTCAGAGTAAATCAAGTCACACTGCACCTCTGGGTTAAAGTGATGGTGGCCTAATTCAGTAGCAGTGAGATATTTAATATGAGAACAGCCAGAAAGAGAAACAGGTAGAGCAGGAAAGAAAACGACATGAAATGTTTGTCTCTGTTATAATCCTCACAAAGACTGCTCTAATGCAAACACGCACACACCTTCTGCACTAGAGGTTCAGCTCAGTCATGGCATCAGGACTGTCAGAAGACAGTCAACTCTGAAAGCATTTTATTATTTATTAATTCATTCCCACATTAATATTCAGCTTTATCATGTGCAGCCTCATTGTACATACAGTAACCTGCGTTACTGTAGCAACAGAAACCTCAGGACTCAAGACGGCTGTGTAAACCAGCTATTAACATATGAATGGCTGAATGTCTGCTACTGTATAATACTAAAGCATTACTCCAGCCTAATCCACTGAGGGCTGATTATACAGTTAAAAACCTTCCTGTAAACTTCCTGTAAACTTCCTGTAAACTTCCTGTAAACTTCCTGTAAACTTCCTGTAAACTTCCTGTACTCAACATTTTAAAAATTCGATTCTCTCCAAAACTCTCTAAAACAGTAATGAAATCATTAATCATTACCCTTTACCCAATGTTCTGCAGTAATAGCCTTGTTTAAAATCACTCTTTATATAAATCTGATTTCTCGTCACCTCCTACTCTAGACAGCGTTTTAAGATTTGTGCCGATTTCCTACAAGCTCACGGACAGTAAATGTTGCTGCTTTCAGGACAGTATAATTGAGTTATGGCTGTGTTTCACAGAGCAGGGTGTGTGTGCACAGCCCAGCCCAGTCACAGACTGAAATAACATCAAGAGAAAGATATCCACCCAGTTTAATTCACTCTCTACCAAAACACAGGTGAATTATTGACCGATCCAGTCAGTGCTTACATATCCCCAAAACATGCTCTAAACAACTCAGCTATGTAATTATTACAGAGGCTTTTCATACTGTAATGAGACAGTTACAGACACAAATGAAGACACATAGACTTTTAGAGTCATGTGACGTGTGTCTGCTGCTGATGGACCAGCTCTATAACTCACTAATGCACTTGTGTCTACTGCCACCCCACTGATACTAAACCATTAACGAGGTCATTAATAACACACATTGAACACCACACAGATCATACAGATCTAAAACAATAAAGCAAGCAGAAAAAATAAAGCAAACAACCTCAATACAAGAGGAAGACTGTTGACTAAGAGAAAAGTGGAGGTAAAATACCAGCAGAAAAACAAACATCTCAACTTTAACACAGACACCTGTAGAAACATCACCCACACAGAGCGCATGAAAGCGTTTTCCTAATTTTCTTCACAAATCTCTCTCTCTCACACCCATTTTAGGAGTTATTGACACAGTTTCATCTGAGGTAGTTTCGCCTGAGGTAGTTTTACCTGAGGTAGTTTACATAATATACCTCACACATTTTTTTTATTTTTATTATTTAAACCTGCTGTTATTCCTGTCCGTCTGCTCTAGGTTCCCTCACTTTCACTTCTCAATAAAAGACAACACTGTGATTCTTTGCTCCCAGTTTTAGGAGAACATGTTTTGGTTTCTCGCTCATGCTGGTTCAGATTTCTGCCTATCATGGATGCCCTTTCCCAACTCAGACCTCACATTCAGCTCTCTCTCTTCTCTGTTCTTGGCAAACTTCTCATATACACAGATTGCAGAAGTGTGTTCTGATGTTATCACTGACACCTGCTCTATGAGGTGCTCCTCAAAATATGACTCTGTTTACAGACAAAAGAGAGACACAAGGCCATGTCAGATGTGCTCAACAGCCCACAAGCCTCGAGCTCTGAATCTTCTGACCTGACTCTCTGTAGGTTTGTCAGGCGGGTCCTTGTGAATAGCTATCTGGTAGAGTCTGTACACTTGGTAGGAAGCATCAAATGTAGCTTTGAACTGTGGGCTAGGTGGGTTGGAGCGCACTAGCCTCACCTTTAACATCAGAACAAGTAGACAAGATTACAAAGTTCTTCCAAGAATTAAACAAGAAAAGCAAGTAAACAGCAGAACGTTTGAGCAGAACAGTGAGCATGGACCATTATGTGACTTGGAAAAGAAACCGAATAAGGTTTTCTTTCTGTAAAGCATGTGTGAATCTCATGAAAACGGTCAAGAACATACTGGAGTATGTTTCACCTCAAAAGCAAGAATAACAAGAACAAGGAATTATTTTTGGAATAACGAGAATAAAGCCTACTTTTACTTTCTTTGCATTGCAATTGCACTGCAGTCAACAAATCCAATTCAATCTGTATTTCTGATTTCAAACTTACCATCATGTCTGATGGTCCAGTCAACATTCTGCTACAAACAAAGGCTGAAAGCACTTTAATGTAAAAAACACCAATAACTCACATATAATCAGATTACAGTATTTGTTTGGTTGGGTGAGATTCAGCATGGAATTCAGCAGGAAATATTTCACACTGTTTGTGTAGGAACATACATTCAGTTGAGAAATACTTGCTTACTGGAAACATGCAGATTGTATAAAGTGTTGCTGTGTCTTTAAATCTCTTTATCTGTATCAGACACTTCATGGCCCACATGTAACATAGACTGAAAAGAAGGTAAGAACACATGACTTCCTCTCTAATGATTAAACACAGAGCTGCAGTGATTGTCTCAGAACAGTGTCTCTTACTGTACACTGTTACAGAGGAAACTTCCTGAAGTTTCTAGCTGCAGTGGAACTGGCTTTGATTAAACCACATCAGCAACTGCAGCCAGAGAAAGGAAACAATGAAAAGCAACAGCCACAATGACCGTTACTTGCTTATGATCTGCATTTAAAATAACAACTGTGAATTATGAATATCAATAAACTCCAACACGGCTGCTCTGTACATGTGGAATAATTACTCTTAACAGCAAAAGGTGTAAAAGTCTGACCTCAGTTCAGAGTGAACTGTGAGGGATCTGATGTCGTGTCTGATGAACAGAGCTCGACGTCTCGCAGAATCATCTGTGTTTGCACAAGGGCACACAGGCCTCAGAAGTGAGCCGACCAATCAAAATCCAATCATCTGAACAAAAACATTTAATTGACTGGTGAGGCTGTTTCTAATTAAAGAACCTCTCACAGTGATGTTTTCATTGGACGAGGGGCTTAAGCTTTGTAAGTTCCTCGACAGAACACAGCGAAGGAGTTTAACTTTAGATTGTGTTTTATTTGGCCTTCTCTGAAGCTCTCATATTAATGCCTGGCCAAGTTAATGCAGATATTCGTGACTTTGGTGGCAGATAAACACAAGTAGAGTCTTTTACTCTGCTGGGTTATTCTCTGGAGATGAGGGTCATTTAATAACGTGTCTGAGAAGCAACCAAGACAATAGGGACCAAATGCTGTCAAAACAGCGCTGAGATTTCAAATAATGTGGGGGGTGATGAACGGGTCCCATGAAATGACCTTCAAAATGAAATGGAACATAAGGAAAAGTTCCAGTGTGCCTCTACTGCCCCCTGCAGGGCGCCGGGTTGATTCTGTAACCAAATTCCTCTGCCAGATGACTGATGATATTTGTAAGCTGTGGTAATGTTTTTACGGTGTGACAGAGACTATTTTTTAAAGCTCAAATCATAAATGCTTTTTACTGAATAAGTAACAAAAAGCTTCACTTATTTACATAAAGCCCAAAATCAGGCTAGACATAAAGAGTGTCAAGCATTTCCACATGAATCTTTTCTCTTTCAAACAGTGTGTGGTGGGGCTGATAAAACACACTGCTCACAGTATGTGTAAACATCTCATTAGACTGGTGTCTCTTAGGTCCTTCTCCACGAGCTAAATGACCCCAGAACTGAGACCTCCAGATGAGCTCCAACACTTGCTCTCACCAGAGATAAAGTGAGGTCTGGAGAGGAAGTGTGCGAGATCCTCCACATGCCGGTTTAAATGCATCCGTTTTCATTATGTGTTTTTATTTCATTAAAACGCACAGAGACGTGCATTTACATTTCAGAGGAAAGATCTGTCACGCAAAGCCTTCGCCAATCACACTGCTGAAAAATAACTGTGCAAACTGTTTGTTGAAAGTTTGTAATGCAAGAAGGGAGCACTCTTCTACAGGAGAGATTCTTCAGTCCTGCATGAAGAACTAACCTCATTCTGATGAGAGTCACACTGACGGCTATCCACTTAAGATAATGGAATGACATACTGCAGTCAATCAAATCAATACAGTCTACAAGATAATCGAGAGCTGAATCGCCCACTGCATCTCCGGGGACAATGATGTTTGGTGAACAAGACAGTCTTTCATACAAATTTGCTTAGAAAGCAAAAGGTTTGGCTGGTTACTGATGCTGACCTCACCCAAACAATCACAGCAAAAGCAGGAAATGAGCCCATATTTACCCATAATGCAGCAGAACGAAAACCGCAATGTGTGATAACTGTAATGTTGAAATTGGCTAGGAGACGTTCTCCTCTCGTGTTTTTACTGTTATTTGACTGCAGAGGTATTTCGCCCCGAGTTGTATTGGTACCTCTAAGCGGTGGAGAGGGTTGGCGGGTAAAGACTCAGAGATGAAGTTCTCCAGAGATTTGGGCTGAGTGGATGTGGACTTCACCGGGTCAGGACTCATCAATGTAGACGCTCCCTCTTGCTGCTTCTGATGCTCCTTTTGCAGTCGACGCTCTTTTCTGATGTCTTTAGCTTTTCTACATGGTGGTCTGCTGGGATCTGCCCCTTGACCTGACAGTAAAACCACAATGACACAACACTTAACAGGAAGTGTGTGATTAAATGAGTTTCATATAGATCTACACTGTAAATGTTAATTGTGCTCGTATCCTGCCCACATGCATCGAGACACAGACAACACATGAAAATTATATAATCAAATACAGAGAATTTGCATAATTATACAAGCATTAGACATTCTGTGCAAATTAGAAGAGCAAAATAGTAAATCGTCCTTTCAGGGTACAATCTGCAAGCGTTTTCATGTTGCAGATGACATTTGTGTTGAGAACTGCTCTGATGTGTCATGTTGGTGGATTTTTGGACAAAACATGTCAAAGAGAAAGTTCTGCACATCCGATAATCTGACCAACAAGAGCCTAAAATCTTTCAATGAAGAATTAAACGTGAGGGTCTACTGAAGCAAGAGGGCTTGAACAAAATCACACCATCACATAAAACATCCAGCTTGTTGCTGTCTGCTTTTACAGGAGAGTTTAATCACTCGCAGGTCTGGAGCAGATCTCACATATGGAGTGGTTTGTGTTGGGCTTGAGAGCGTGTTTCTGTGAGCTGCAGGGCTGAACGTGTATGATCTTCAGGCGAGTTATAAACTCGGTTAGTGTGCAACACCATTGAGTCGTCAGCAGTAAACGCATGGACAGCTTCTCCTGTTTCGATGGAAGTCATTTTCTCACCTCTAACATCATGATGACATCATCGCAGTTATAACACAACGCATGCTCTGTTTGTGTGACGCCTGCTGGGTTGGTAAGCGGGCCTCTTGTGGTTTAAATGAAAGTGTTGAGATGCTTGTTCATGTGGCCTGAGGGAAGCTGGAGGGGGTCGGTGGTTTTCTACGACTGGGAACGGCAGGCGGGGACGGTCAGGAAAGGGTTCGAGTGGAGAGAGTCACTGCATCAGATACTGCTTCAGGCTTGCGGCCTGGCAGCCAGCCATCCTTTACTACTGAGTGAAGACTGAGACAGTGAGGATTAGAGAGGGGGATACAGTGACCTGTAATGGTGAGTTAATACTCAGATTCACTCCACTCAATCTCAACTCTGTCACAATACTTCAGTATTCACTGATCTTCTCCCCTCACCTCCAGTGAGCTCCTGTGTCCACACCAGTCTTTGAACAGCACTCCTCATATTATTGCCTCTCTAGGATAAATCGCTTCATTGTTTTCTTCACTTTTGTATGTCTCAGATAAAGGCATCTGCTGAATGAATCAGACAGTACTACATACTCTTCTGCAGTGACTGTCGGACTCTAAACATCACATGACAACATTTATGAATGCTGCTCACAATACGGCACACAAATGTTCTGTGTCACATTGCTCGCTGAATTGTGCTTTTTAGCCTGACTAGAAGACTGGTCAACCAATGCAAACTACAGCTTTAAAAGCACTTTAAAAATCTTAGCGTGAAATCAAACCGCCAGCTAAACTGAGTTTAGCCCAGATAAAGAATCTACACACCCTGTCTGTGGCTCATCTTAGCGGTCACGTTCCAAAAAAACTGTGCACACTGAAGAGTTTATTTGTGAAAAGAGATTGTAAACTTTGTCAGTTTATATCTGCCTCTGTGTATACTGTACAATAAGCTGCATACACTGTCTGTCTCTCTGTATCAGCCTCAATCTCTCTGGACTGATGCCAGCTGCTCTCAGCGCTCCCGGCGTCTCATGTCAACAGTTTACACACCCACATCCTGTTTGGAGCAATAAGGAAAGTGAGGCCATTTCCTGCCTGTCCCCATGCCAACCACGACCGGTCATCAGCCTGCCCGCCTGCCATCAACCCGCACACCCCACAGGAGAAAGAAAGAGAGAGAGAGAGAGAGAGAGAGAGAGCACTGCTGGTCCATACAGCCTATTAAGAACAAGTCTCAGTCACATTTCATACCAAAATTTAATATTCTGCATTATTTCCATGTAGCCTGTTTTTAAAAGCATTCACAACAATGAACATTTTTATCAAATTCTCATTTCTGATACACAATAAAACAAACATAATGATTCCTCACTCAAGTTTTAATTTCTTTAAAAATATTCAAATATATAAAATAAGATAAAGATGAGTTCTTTTGGCTTGATATAGTCTCCTGATATAGCAAATGTTTCTAACAGGTTCCCTCATAAACAACACAAGAACTCACAGAGTATTTATAACTGCACTGAAATTTAGATGTTTTACGCTGACAAACTCTTAACAGCCACCGATAATTAATCTCACATCTTCAGAAATCCAATGCTAACCGGATCCAAAGTTATTTAAAGCTACAAAGAGCATCACAAAGCGTAAATCTGAACCGGATTTCCAACACATAACAGACTATTTATACTGGTCTGAAATAAATCTGGCCTTTACAAGCCTCGCACGAGACGTGAGACCTCTTTCAGCTGCCCGAGCGCTGTTCCGCCACCTCTTCATACAGCGAGTGATCGAGACAATCAGCTCTCTCTTAACATTCATTCTTCCCTCTCTTCCTGTTAATACCTCCAGTTGACTCAGTGAAGGGAATGTTTCCGGCCGGGGCTGTAAATACGGAGTGGGGATGGATGAGAGAGATGTTGAATGGCTTTCCTCCAAAATGGAGTAAACATCAGAGACAGCAGAGGGAGAGCAGACACTGGGCCCGATCCAGAACACAGACAGCCTGCGTTCTGTTCCTGCATTCTGTGTCTGTTTTAGCTTCGACCGGATACGATCTGACCGGGACTGTTCGCAAATCACACACGCCATCTGCAGGAGTTGACCTCTACTGATGCCGTTTAATGTGACTCAAAGAGTAAAACACGTCACTGCAAAATAGGTTTTCATTCCTGGGAAACACACAAACTAATGCACTGTAATCTTATCAAAGATCTGTAACACAAGCATGCTGCTACAACATCATGCATTTCATGCGGCTTTGCAACAATGTAAAATTGTGAAAAGTGATTGCGTTACATTTGATTAAGTGATAAATGTAACATTTAGTAATATACATACATACAAACACACATTTGCTCATTCCTAAAACCATGAAATCAAGTGTTATGACAGCCGCAGAATGTTTTATGACTAATTAAATGGGGCGTGGCCAAATAATAAACGACAAACAACAAACACTGAGAATTGCCTTTACTGTACTGAGGTCATAAAGAATTCAACAGTAAACACGGTTCTTCTGAGAGCAGCCGTCGTGTGATAAACTCTCCTGTAGAAGACACATTCTCCCTCTCCAGCAGTTAACAGATCATAAAAACTGCACAACTGCCTCCCCTAAAGGAGTCATGCACTCACACTTACTGTTACACACTCTCTAATATACATGCAGCAAAGAGTCCGACACACACACACATGCAGAGACACACACAAACTCAAACGCTTGCATTTACACACTCATACACACACACACACACACACACGCTCTGAGGCTCCCTCAGATTACAGTGTAATCTGTATTTGCTGTGAGGGGCCGGTCAGGACAGGTGAATTAGAGCTGGCACGCTCTTTTACGAGAGGAAACATATGGAATAAAGAACAGAGGGGCGTGATGAGGAGGAACACTTTTACTACCTGAACCAGCCTGTACTGGTACCCTCATTCCCCTGAACACATACATACACACACACGCGCACACAGACACACACATACATAATGCAGTGAAACATTGAGGTAATTTAATTAATGTAAAGGAAATTTGAACTTATCTTTATTACCTGACAGAGATCTAAATATAAGCCCTGAAATATCACAGTCGACTCTGTGATAAACTAGCCAAAAAATGCTTTCTTGATGGGTGCAGTTTTGGAAAAAGGGGGCACGTCTATTTTGCTCTGTTAAATCTGGCAAAAGTTCCAGGATAGCAAACAACACCTTTGAGAAACTGTGTGGAAACTACATGTAGCACTGTAGCATAAACTACACTCCACACTGTACATTATCACTGTACATTACAGCATTATACTAAAATCATAGACTGAAATTTATTAAAACCCACCATTCATTTGATTATTTAATTATTGATCAAATAATCAATTAATTTGATCAATACTTTTGATTATACTTCACAGCAACCAGATTAATGGAGGTGTGACTAACCATCAGACTCATGATCTTCATCTGATCTGCGTTACGTTCAGCTCAAATCAGAGAACTTTACCAGATCTTCTGGTTTATAACCTCCTGTGACTCTTTTAGCTCGAGTGCAGCTAACTACAGACATAAGTCACACACATGGATGGTCATCAAGCAAGCTGCCATAAATTTGTCACCAGTTAGTTTTCGTTTGGAGATGGAGAGAGTAAGAATGAGGGAACGAGGGGGTTCTCCTGCTTTGGCGAGCCTCTATAAATACTTCCTGTTTCTGGAATGTTCTAATGAGGGTTCTTGTCTCAGGGGCCGGTGGATGTACATGACTTTAAACGTATGTTTAATTTATACTCACATATATATCATCCCATGCTCCGAGTATACGGGGAATTACCATATGTTTTGTTTTAAAGCACTTTACCCTGCTGAGGTTTTATCACAGAATACATTACAGGTGAGGCTAAAATGTGTAACAGGACGTGTTGTATTTTTGACACGTTTGGCTCAACATGTCACGTGACACGCAGAAGAGACCGTTATCTTACAATGCTATAGGGGATGTGAATGGAGCGTTGTGACTATGTGATTATTTCTGAACACATGCTGCCCTCTAGTGTTCCACTGTGGTGATTCATCCATTGCCCTTGTGTACAGACATGAATGCTAGTGTCAGGTGATTTGTGGTGGACAGGTGTGCTGTTAGCCTGTTACTATTCCAAACGATTAAACCAGTGATGAACAATAGGGAAAAACCTAATTGAAGGAGAGACTCAAAGCATCTACAACACCACACCTCGCTCTAGCTTCATGCTAGCAACTTTTCCCCAGGTAAACGGCACTCGCATTTCCTTTAGAAACTGCAAAAACAAACAATGATGACAGCACTTGATACGTCCCTCAGCTTGTAAACACAAACAGAAATCCTGTTTAGAACAGTCCACTTACAATGGAAGGGAATTTCTCACTTTTAAATACAAACTGAGCAGGAAGTCACTCAACACAGCACAAACAGTGACATCAGATACTGTCAGAACTCTTCTCAACACACCTGCTTTGGGTGTGACACGTGAGGTTTTCTCTAGTGGGGTGGATGCTGGATCTTCTCTAGGTGTTGATCTGGTGTCTGTGTCAGGGCTGCTGGAGATCTCCTCTACATCAGTATGGTCTATCTTCAGAGGGTCTTCAGGAGGTGGTCTTACCTCTTCTTCATGCACTGAGTCCATGGGCTCCCCTATAAAACACACGTACAGAATCTACAGCATGACCACACCTCTTATGTCATCTGATACACAAACAAAATATGTTTAGAGAAACAGTAACTGCAGTTCATGAAAGAGATCAGATGCGTGTCTGATGAAAGTCTGATCTACAGCGCAGATCCACCGCACCTGACAAAAACGACTGAGTTTTTCCTGCAGCTATAACCACTGTCCTCTGAAGCATGGAAGAGAGAGGCTTTAGACGGCCTTTGATTTCTTCTAAAACACCTGTGATGACACATCAAATTATATCAGACCAGACACAGAGACAGACAGAGGCTATAACTGGAGAAAACACTGACACAACAATCGTGATGCATCTCACACCGGTTTATAAATTCTTATTTGAGTCTTTAATTTGCGTTGGAAATGACACAATATAATGACCTCATAATGTTGTGTCTAAATGTCAGGGAGGAAATGCATTCTCCCATGAAAGACTCGTCAGACAGGAGTTAGTGTCAGGAGAATTGTGATGTCTCTGTTTGTCATCACCTTCATTTCCTCCGTCCTGCTGCTCTACTGGCATCTCTCCTTTCGAGAGGAATTTGTTGATTTTTTTCAAGGTCTTTTTATGAGTTTTCGATGGATGGAAGTTCAAAGCATGACACCTGCCAAACAGGAAGTACAAACACTACTTATGAAAAACATCAAACACACAGAAACATAAATGCTTCATTCTGTCTTAAAGTCGACTTCAAGTTGTTCATTAGCTTTACTGTTGCTTTAATACACATTTATACTGCCTTATTTAATATTTATTCATATTTAATTGTTATATATATTTATATTTATTTTTTAACCATACAAACCTTTAATCAAATCAAAAACAATGATGGAATGTTTAATTTGTTTACCTGATAGTGTACTGCGGACAGCAGGTCTTATTCATAATAGGCTTGTAAACATATTTGCCACTTCTAAAAATAGAAATGAACAAAGGGCAGTAAAGTTTATTAAAATTACAATGAAAACACAACAAGACATCACAGTGTATCACAGTGTTCCTGTAGACTGTAATTGTCTTCAGTGTGTCTGTGAACTGTGAAATAACCCCTTTCATCTCTGCTTGTTAAACGTCTGTGAGACAGACAGGCTCTCTGTAAGCTCATTACACTGAATCCTGTTAAAACCTCAGTGCATTTCTGCTGCCGCGACTCCACACAACAAAACCTAATAGTGTTGTGTGAGATTCATGGGGACCCAAAAAAATTACATTCTTCTATCATTGTCCCTCATGTCATTCCAAACCTGTATGACCTTTTGGCTTCTCGGGAACACAAAAGAAGGTATTTTTAAGTACCTTGGTACACCAACAGTGGCACCCATTAGCTTTAACTAAACCACTGAGATGTTTCTCAAAATATCTTCTTTTGTGTTCCACATATGACAAAAGTCATACAGGTTTGGAATGACATGAGGGCAAGTAAATGTGTGAACTGTCTCTTTAAAAACTGTATTCTGAAACTCTTGGTGAAACACATCTGGACACATCAGCACCTTCTCCAGCCCCTGTCAATCAGATCCTGATAATCCTTAACTGTCATGGTGTGAGACCACATGCCTGCAGAGAACACAAAACACAGAACATGTCTCAGAACATTTAAACATACAAGACGTGTGTGTGTGTGTGTGTGCGTTTGTGTGCGTTTGTGTGTGGTGTGTGTGTGCGCGTATGTGTGTGTGTTTGTGTAAAAGCCAGATGAACCTCTGACAGCAAAGCTCTGACACACTGCTCTGGAAAGTAAAACGCTTCCCATGACATCATAGAGAATTAAGCAGTACAGTACAGTACAGTACAGTACAGTACATCTAGGTTTAAAGCTTTAAGAATTGACTCAGTTTTTGGCTGTGGTGTTAAAACCCTGTTTGATCCATTCTGAACGACACTGCAATATTGATATTGATATTTAATAAAATATCAAGACATATCAAATATCATCAAAAGGCAGAAATACATCAGGCTATATATTTTTATAGACCAGTTCCCAGCACATAAATAAAGATTTCAGCAGTGACCTCCTCCAAGCAGCATCCATCTGGTCCACAGTAGCAAAGGATTGGGTTTGTTTCTACCTGGCTTATCACCCATTAATCTGACAGATATGAGACACCTGCTCCCCATAACACATAACAGCTGCTAAACCTGTCAGAGGAACATAGATTAAAGCCATAAGTAACCAATAACTAGTCCAATCTCATCAATAAAGCATCAGGTTTAAGCCCAGACACAGATCACATCTCTCTCTCCTGTTTAAAACAGCTCCCTGTAATGACGCCATTTTGACTCTGTAGTCCAGAATAAGGACCAGGACTCAGTGTGGCCACAATGTGTGTGTGTGTGTTAACCTGCAGTCTGCCATTTATTTCAGCAATGCTCCTTCTCTGTCTTGTTTTCTTGTATATCAAAATCAGACCTTGACATATTATTGAACTGTCTATCACCACATCTCTGTTCAGACACAAGCGCTTTTTTCAGCATCTCTCAAGCATCATCTACAAGCATGCATATGTCTCAAAGCCTCGAGCTGACAGGCAATGAAACTGAGCACATGTTCAGAGTCACTCTATGGCAATACAGCTGTAGATGTGACAGTCAGTGATGGACACCGATTAGAGAGAGATCTGTCACTGACAGCCATACAGTCTTTTCATCTTGAGTAAGTCCCTGTTAACAGCTGAAAAAATGCAACTGCTCATCAATGATACAGACATAACATTCACTTAAAAGTCAAAGCATTGTTCCTCTTGTAAAGAAGCACAGGAGTATTTATGCCAGAGCAGATAACAGTGTCATCACTGAGTTAAGCACTGGCCTGGTTTAAGCAAATGCCTTGCAAAAATGTAGTAGTCATTCAAGTAAATGTCATTCACCCCTAGACAAATCATTCAACAAATCATTCAACAAATCATTCACCCCTAAACAAATCATTCAACAAATCATTCACCCCTAAACAAATAATTCAACAAATCATTTAACAAATCATTCAACAAATCATTCAACAAATAATTCACCCCTAGACAAATCATTCAACAAATCATTCAACAAATCATTCACCCCTAGACAGCACACAGCTGCTGTGAAGTTTGAGTTAATGAACAAGGTTACAATTAAAACATGATTTATAATATTAATTTATTCCTGTTAATCCAGTTACAGCAGCTGCATTAGACTGAATCACATGCTAATATTCAGTCATTACTTGCTGGTTAAGTGGCAAGACTTCAGCTTTAAGTGCTTAGGTCAATCAGCACGTGTTGTGCTTGCAGTTCTATGCAGCACTTCATTCAGGTAAGATGATACATAAGCAACTAGTAAAAGATCATCACGGTGTAAAAACTCCCCACAGAACTGGTGCTACAGTAATAAGTGTGCTTTACATTTCCTATGACACAAGAATCTCTAAATAAGTAAATAACTGTCTGCAGGTCCAGATCATCCCAATTATTCCTCACATCCGAATCTGATGACAACTACCATTGTCTTTCTTCTGTCAGCAGGACCTGATCATCTCCAGCATGTTCATTCACAGACAACATCACAGGCAACTATTTAGATCCAACAACATCACAGTTCCCCTGCTAATCTACTTATGTCTCCACATTTAGCACCATTTGCACATCATCATAAAGGTCACCAGTAAAGTGGAAAAGATATTAGTGACAGTATTAATATTGTTTAATAATATTACTTTATATAATGTTTTAACGTGCAACATGTTACATTCGCTGCTGACACAGACAGGAAATGGACAAACAGAATCAGGTATCTGCTAAAACACTCATTTGGAACTGGTTTATTTAAATGCCAGGACACCTGACAGTACGTTAAACAAAACATCAGATGATAATATCAGATAATACCAGCATTACTGTGTATAAGGGACTTGGGGAAACACATAAACAGCACTGTTAATAAAAGCCCACAATTAACTTGCTAATCACTCCGCTAGCTTTAACTTCCAGAAAGAAGCCATGAACTCTTGCAAACAGCAGCTTTGAAAGGAAATACTGTTTAGTAACGTGAACCGAGCGTTTCGTCATCTGACAGGTCATGTCCAGTAGTTCTGGAAAGTGAATGTAGAAAATGAAAGCTCGTGTAGACAGTGTAGCTTGTTCTGTCACTCAGATTTCACCCATGCCGCCGGCATTAATGTCACGTCAACTCACCGTGTGAGAAATTGCCTTTCTCGTGTTTACAGTAACCGCAGCGATAGCCGTCATCTCCCCCAAAATACTCCACTATAGTGTACGGTCCGCCCGCTGCCATCTCCACACGAACCCACTCAGCTGTTTCCAGAAAAGCGTTAACGGACCCTACTACGGCCAAGGTCTCCCTCATGAATAGTAACATCCTTGGCGTGACGTTCCCCCAGTTTGCTTCGCTGATTGGTTAAAAAGGCAGACGTCGTTAGGCAGCTTGTATCGTGACAGGATGCTCCAGAAAGGAAGTCTAGTGACGCCATCACCGATGTCCTAACCATAGTAGGCTTAAATGCTGTTAACCTGGAAGCACACGTTGTTTGTATTTCCAGTAGAGATAAAAGTCTCATACTGGCAAAATGTACTATTCAATACTATGGTTATATTCTCCCAATCGCCTCGCACGCTACTTATCCACACTACCGACTTACTAAAAGTTGTGAAATGCATTTCCCTCTTTTAAATTGTATTTACAATAACTTTAAGTAGCATATATGCTTACGGTGAGCACAGTAATGTTTGTCGACGACGTCATACCGTTCAAGCACATCATTCCGTAGTTGGAAATTATTATAATTTTATTTTCAGCAAATGTCGTTAGCTCAGTTAGTCGCTTTAGTTCACATGCACGCTAACTTACCATATGATGCTTTGCCCCATGCGTTTCCGCAATAGCCACAGTGATAGCCACACTTCACCCCTTTGAGCTCCACTATGGAGTACATTTCCATATGTCTTGCTGTGCCATGCAAAATATTACTTCTTAGATATTTCTTACATGTAAAAGTCTCCAATATCAGACAACGTCAGCGATTTGTTAATATGGAGCCGGTTACGTCGCATCCTAAACATTAGAGTAAACGCAGGTGGGTGTAAAGTGTGGTTCAATGTGTTTATTATATAGACTTAGTCGTAAAATATTCGTAAAGTATAAAACACGTCAAGACAATCCGTAAAACGACAGCTCTGCAAAATGAAAACATTTAAATGCTAAAGAAGGCCACTTGGGAGCAGTAGAGACTCTTGTATAGAAAATATTAAACCCTTGGAAAATGTTAATTGAGCAGTTTGGAAAACTGTTTTATCATACAGTAAATATTTGTCATGTTGGCATTATTTGTAAATAAGTAAAATACGGTTTTTATAAGTTAATGTCACGGGGGAATTTGGTTAAACACGTGCAATTAATTTTCTATTTCATACATGAAAGTGGTGTTCTGGAATATGGTTACTAAAACAGAGAGCTATAACAAGACGTTTAAGCTTGTGTTTACGGGTTTATTTCTGGTATTGCTGGTTAAGACGCCGAACACGACCGATTAACCCCGAATAGTTGCGAGTAGAGTCGAAATCGTACCGAACGTACCAAAAGAAACTGACTTGTTTCCGAACGTGTCCGGAAATATCCGAAGGATGACGATCATGGCCGACGCCCCAGCTGGGAAACATTCGTGGGTTGCCTATCAACCGCTCCACACACCGGCCCGACCCGACCCATCATCATACAGCCATGCTAGGGCTTGTTAACTGGCAGCTCCAGGCGAGTCACTAACTGGATGATGTTCTCTCTTCTGAGCTGATCCTGCTTTTTATAACACTATTAAACATTGCCGACGAACTCGTTATATAGTCTGAATCGAAATTCATAGATTTGTGTTGTGTTTTTGAGACACTACAACGGTAGCTAGCCGAGAGCTACTTTGGCTTTGACCACTGCGGCCAGGTGAGTTATCTTACTGTGTGCCTTCTTAACCAGCTAGTTTAAGCGTCGACAGTGTTGTTGTTAGGGGTATGATGCTCACGTTTAATATAATCAAACTTTAATCAGTGTTAAGCGATTAAACAGAGATGATGTGACATCATTCAGCTATAAGAGGCTAGCGGGAGCTCGGCTAGGTTAACAGCAGCATTAGCCGTAGCTATGTTAATGTGTTCAACTTTGATCGGCACTTTTAAACAAAACGTTGTCCACGGCTGCTTAAAGCCCTGTCAGATATAATGAAATCTATTTAACTGACGACGGAATACAGTCGTACTACTAACAGGTCATAGCTGGCGAGCACCGTTACTTTTAAATGATCAGCCCCCTCATGTTTAGCTAAAAATACATATTTTTAAGTCCAATAAATGTCTGATAAATATGCAGTGGTATCGCGGTATAGTTTATGAGTTAGAGAGCTTATATAAGGAGTTATGTGGCATAACTAATCTTTAGATTAGTGTCAATCTTTCTAATTATGACAGGCAGATTATGATGTACTTCAGTGACATTCTGACCCGTGGAACTAGAACAGAACTAGTACTTTATGGGGTAAGAACCATAAAGACATCTTAACCAGATGTTCTTGTTCTAAATAATGATGTTGAATTTGAGTTTTGATGTTGAATATGTGTTTAATAATCTAAAGAAATTGTTTTAAAAAATGTTATTTTATTTGTAAACTGTTAAATTGCTTTTATGATTACTGTATGGAGCCTTTATATTTTAGAATTTATCAGAATGATTAAACCCCCCCCATAAGCTGTTTTGCCCTCGTGCCCCTGCAGTGTGTGCAATAAGTTTAAAGTGTTGTTTTCATATTCCTGTGACTGTGAAGTGTGAAACCCTTTCATCCATTAAAGCATATCTGGCTGTTTGTTTACCCTGTTCATCATATCTTTATCTAATGACTAAGCATGCTGTTGGCGCAGCAAAGTTGCTCAACACCTCAGCTGCAGCTCTCTTAACCTCTGTTTGGCCTCCAGCACAGATTACTACGGGAAAATCAATATATTGAGTCTATTGGCATATTAAAAATGGCTTTTAGAAACTGGAGGCAATATATACTCAATATAAACGGTTTTGGTGTAATTCAGAAGCACAGAGACCAGGCCTTCATTGTCTGAGTTCTTTTACTGTTAGAACTGTGGCTACTTTATTGATAATCATATCTGAAATCACATTTCAGTCAGGTCTTGCTCAGGAAAACACATCCACTGGTTCTGAGGCAACCATATATTCTCTTATTCAGACCCTATATCCTGTCCTGCTCATATCAGTTTGCAGGGTGTATTTGTAGTGTTCTTATTGGGACTGTTACTATTGTTGTTTTGAGTGTTTGTTCTGTAGTGGTCGACCAGTATGTGTTTCACAATGAGCAATACTGATAGTGATGTCTGGAGCACAGAGTGAACAGGGCACATGTTTCACCTGATGATCCACACAACAGTCCTCAATCTGTAGATCCTTGCACAGCACTCAGTTATAGCTGTGTGTGAGTGTGTTATACAGGGTTCAGTGACATGCGGCTGAGGTGAATCAAACTGCAGAAACATGACACTGTGTAGACCATTACATACAGACAGCAAACACACATATAGTATGTAAACAAAAAGGTATATATATATATAGAGAGAGAGAGAGAGAGAGAGAGAGAGAGTTCAGATTCAAATCACACCTCAGTGAAGTGACTGTACTGGCTCAGGACTCTGTAAATTCAGTAGCACCTGTCTGGCAGTAAAAGAGTAATGCATTAGTGATAGTTGTGTAGTGAAAATATTCTGATGTTCCACTGAAGCTTCTGGATAATGTTTATGAAGGAATTAGTAGCACATTAATGTGGAACTGATGTTTAATATGATATTTACAGCCCTGCTGCTGTAACCTTCTGAAACAGTGCCAGTGTTACTTCACTCTTGTGGTTAATAAATGACAGTTTCCTTTGACCTTGAGGCCAACAACAGCACTACAGAACAGGTCATCAGTGCAACACTTTCACTAAAGCATTTGTGCAGCGTGTCCCTCATGAACGGCTCTGAGCTGCAGTACAGCATAACATGGAGTTGATTTATTTATAAACATCACAAAAGAATAACATTCAACTTACTGCACACCAGTCATCTCATATAACTTACTAGTAGTGTAGCAGGGCTCATATTAACCAGAGGTTTCATTCCCAATTTAATAGAGAAGGCTTTGAAATTCCATTGCAATTCCTTTTGTAATTCAAAAGAGTGGCTATAATGATATATGTGGTTATTACAGTCTGTCAGTTTAGACCTGGTGAAAGAGCAACAGATTTGAAGATTTTATGGCAGTTTTTTGTTTCATTTTTATAAAGGTGGGCATTTTGTGATGCTGTATGGCAAAATAAAAATTCATTTTGATAGTGTTGAACCTCAAATATTTCTGATCAGTTAAGAAATGTGTGCGCCGCACATTAGAAATAAACAATTAAACATGCCCTTATTTGCTTGCAATTTAATTCCTCTGCTGTGTGTTTGATTTGCAGTTTTAGTAAATTTCTCTAGCTGTCACTCCACGTCCTGTGAGGCCAGTTCAGTTACACTCAACTCGTAAACTGAATAAAGCCCTTTCTCGGTTCTGCTCAGCCTGTTATGAGCAGACATCAGCTGTGCAGTGCTGTGAACTCTACAGAAGACGTTTTGGCCTAAAACACTGACCTGTCAAACAATCAAAGACACGATAACTATTCTGAAAGATTATGTAAGAGTTATGTTGAGTTTTGCTGAGTGCACAATAATGACGCTTGCACAAATAGGGCGAGTGAGGCTGACTATCAGAAGATAAAGTTACAACAGAGCTGGAAAAACATTGTATCAGTGTTTTGCTCTGATAGTGTTGTCTGCTCTGAAGTTTCCTTTCAGCACAGAGAACAGACAGAAATAGACAGGAATATGAGTTCATTTCAGAGAGTACATTAGCTCTGTCAATAATCTGAAAGGAAAAGATTGTGCGGCAGATTAATAATTAAATACAACAAACACATTTGCGGTGGGTTCTCGTGTTGTCTAACTAGTTGAGGTCGGAACGTTAGAAGAATGTAACAAGTATCGGCATGTTATGGCAAGTGAAACGCTTGGCTGTTGTGTTCAGGGCATTGTTCTCTCACCGATTTGTTGAGCACTTTTTCAGATGTCTGGAAAGCAGGTGAAAGTTCAACTAAATCAGTGTGTGACCTCACGACATCCTGACCATGTTCACGGCTTCTCAAAGCTGAGTACACTAGCTGTAGAGATCTGCTGATCAGCCTGTCAGGGTTTATTCTGTAATAATGACCAGCTGGACTTTATCCTGCTTATTGCCTGACCTCTTAAATAATGAATAAGTGGACATAAAATATTCATTTATTTTATTTCGAACAGGATGTAATGAACGAACGAAGATACATTTAACTGAAGATGGATTGAACTGAATGTAGAATATCTGCTTGTGTACTTTATGTTGTATAGATTATATGATACTGTATAGTCTTGGACTGAGACTGTATGTGTTTAGCTGTCAGACTGAGCAGATGCAGTGACCAGCCAGTGTCTGAATATTACAAGAGAAACCCATTAAGAAAAACTCTTAGCTGTAATTATAAGGGTGTTGTCACTAAAGGTTCTCTTAACTTCAAGCGTTTCTCGCAGCCGGCTGCTGGCCCGGTGTTGTCATGGCAACAGGCCTGTTGAAGGTAAAGAAGGAAGGCTCTCAGTGTATGAGCATCTATAATCTGATTGGTTTGTGAGATCTGGCCTGTGATCATGCGCTGTTTGTTTTCATGATGCAGCAGGGGGACGGACGTCTGAACCATCTGCCACAAAACCTCCTAAAGACTCCGATGTGACTTTATCAGCCAGATACTTGAGGCCTGTCCACTGACTGCCACTGTTATCCACTTAACTTTAGGATTATTTTCACCTGTGAATCTATTCAGAATCTTCACAAACTATTAGTGCCACAAGCATGAATGATTCTGTAAGTCATGTGGCCTGCTGATACTTTCTGGAATAATCAGGAATGTTGCCTGATGAATAATAAACTTTCCAAGAGGGATCCTGGCTGTGTCCAGGAGTAGACTTGAGGGTGGGTCCAGTTCATATTGACATTCTGTGATTGCGGCTGCTTTTCTGATTCCRTATGCAGTGAAGGGGGAAGTTGATATAAACTCTCCTTCAGCTGGCCTGGCGAAGACTGTTAGATCTGTTAGCAAACGCAGCATGTGACGTACTTTCCCTCATCACCCTCATGTGCTGTGTTTATTTTCCATGTGAAGAGTCAGCCTGCTGTCACAGTTAACATAACCTTGGATGGGACTTCACACTGGACAGCATTGTGTCTGTATGTTGCTTTAGCAGATTCCTTGCGTGTTTGTGCACTATATTAAATGTGACTCCACATGACCAGTGGATTAACTGCTAACATTTTTTGACTTTATTCATGGAGATAATGCAGACATCACTGTTGCTATGCAGTTGCCAGGGTGCTTTTGGGTGGTTGTTTCCTAAGGGACAGATTAAATAGTCCTTTGCGTGAAAACTGTCTGTGTAATTGCGTAGAAAAGCCGTGGCGCACCTCTTGTCAACAATGTGAGATTGAGTGTTCATTTGAAATATTGTGCATCATTCACCAGCGTTTGATTGTTAGGTGAGGAGCTTGTTAAATGCTTCAGTAAACACCACTGATGAGATCCTCTTTGTTTCAACAGACCTGTTTGATTTCATTCAAGATCTTGAGGCAGTTGACACATTCTGCTGGAGAAACAGCTGAACTCAGTGACTTCTGTTTGTTTGTCTATTGTGAGGGTGCTCTGTGGTGATCTCACTGTAGGAGGAGTATAGATGTGACTGTGTTGGGTCAGAGAACAGCTTTAACTCTGTAAGACGTCTTACAGAGAAGCAGATCTTTTAAAGGAGCAGCTCATCCAAAACTTCAGTCATTGTTCACTTTCCTAATACAAGTTTATAAAGACATCAGGGAGAGTGAATAATAGTAGAATGTTTCATTTTGGTTATTTTACTAGTAAATATGAACAACCATTGGACTCACTGCTCTCTATAGAGTTTTTATACTGTTACATAATTACCTCAGTCACACCTCAGATGCTTTTGTTCCTGAGTGTGTGTGTGTGTGTGTATGTTAAATTTACGTTGTTCTCTTCTCACACACTCTCTCATACTAAACCGGTTGGGCCTGTCTTAATTCTTTTCAAAACCATTTGCTTTAAATTCAGAAGAAAGCAGCAGTCAGTTTGTTTGGTTTGTAGTGGCGTGTCTATTCAGTACCTAAATCTGCCAGCAAATCACTTTGAACAGGTTTTTTTTAAAAAACAGAAACGTATGCAATGTTGGCACTGAAGTTTAAAATGTTTCACTTGGTAAACATGGTTAACCAGAGCTTCTCAGAGCTTCTCAGAGCTTATGTGTGCCTCAAAACAGTTTGTCGTTCAGTGCTCGACACTGGACGCAGCTCTTGTGCAGAGTTACAAGCAGCCTTTGGAACAGTGACTGTGTGTGAGCACACATCATGTGACTCTGCTCTCCTGACAGGTGCTGTTTGAGGATGCAGGAGATCTGAGGATGCTGCTTGTCCTAGCAGTGCTCATGGGGGCTGTGATGGGTGGAGCGGAGGCCTGCAGCGGCCTCAACTGCTCCACCAACACCTCCGACAGCAAAGACTGGTGCTACAAGGCCCGGATCCGCAGTACTGTCCTCCAGGGCCTGCCGTTTGGAGGAGTGCCTACAGTACTCGCTCTCGACTTCATGTGCTTCCTGGTGTGTTGCACAAACTCTTTCATTCATGTATTTGTCATTTGTGTCATTTAACTCAGAAGGTCATGTATATATTTTTTATATACACACATATATATATATATTGTAATTGCATAAGGGTTTGTTTAGTGCTATATAATGTAGTAATGTTAGTCGGTTAATGTATTGATGGTTAATGTTTCTGTTGAGGTTCTTGGATTGTTTCATATTTCTTTATGATTTGCGTTTGGTATGTGTGACACAAGCATGTTTGGAATACTCATATATCTGTGTGTGTTTTGAACGTGTGGAATGAATGAGAGTTTGTGTAATGTTCAAATCTTCCGGGCTCTTCAGGTGCTGCTGAGTGTGTTTTCAGTGCTGAGGAAGGTGGCGTGGGATTATGGCCGTCTTGCACTGGTTTCGGATGCTGACAGGTAAGAATCTAAATTCCATTCAACTTTCTGTGACACTTAAGAGTTTACAACAAAAAACAAGTCAACGTTCAAAATTCACCCCATTTACTTTCATGATACATTTCCTGGTCTTATTGTGAAAATATTATTTGAAATTGTAAAAAAAAAAAATGTAATTAAAACGTAACTTGCTTTCCTGCTGAAACAACTTTCTTTTTTCAGCTGATGTCATCAAGCCCTCTCTCTTAGCCCCTCCCCCTCAAGCACACAGCTCCATTCCGAAAAAACTGCCCTACTGATTTTATTGTTGAATATCCTGTTGCGTTCAGAAACACATTTCAGAGTTAAAATGGGTTGTGTTTTAAGTTTAATTCTTCACACAGGTCTACTTTAGTTTCCTTTCTTCTTTCTGTGTGAGTGCATCTATAATGTAAGCATGTTCTTTCAAACTCAGCAGGATTTTGTTCAGAATCTGAGTTCAGAATTAGTCAGCCATCTTCACAAACTCAAGCAACACCACATGGAGTGACACAACATCACTGTTACATCTCATTTCAAATGTCTCCTTTCACACATATTGCGGCCTCAGCTGGCTGCACTATCACAGCATGCGCACTCAAGTCAAGCACTGAGCGCCTGCTGTTGCAGCCCCAATCTGACCCCAAACAAACAAACACTCTCCCTCATTGAGGAACATTCTCTGAGCCCACTGAGACTGTCAGGCTAAATATATGCAGCTGGTCACCTGATCCATCAGTCCTGATGATGACACGCCCTCTGATTGGGCCAGTTAGAAGAGGAGCCGCCTCCTGCAGAAACACATGTTGTGGGCTGCAGCCAGTAAGCAGCAGGCGCTGAAAAGAGCTGCATAATGGCTTTAGTTAATGGATTGATTTCTTCCATCTCATTCGATTAGTAAACTGACCTCACACTTCAGTCACACTCACATCCCGAGAGTTAGAAACTGGTTTTAGTAGTGTGTAAGGTCATGCATCTGGGTATGCGCGCATGCCGGAGATCTTGCTATATCCCGAGCATCTTATATCTGCAGATGTCTTGTTTTTACACCTCATCCACAAGAGCTCTACTCCACATTTCTGTCTGAAGTGATTGTTTTCAGAAACCTGTGACTCTGAGTCAGATCCACTCTCTGTTTTTTAATACCGACTCTTCTGTTGCAGCTACCTGTTTTTAAGTAGCTGTCAACTTCTGTCCCAAAAACAGGGTGAATACAGGGTGCTTTTTAAGTAGTGTTGGCACTGAATCAAATGCAACCCAAAACATTCCTCAGCCAATAGAACTGGTTGGCAGTGGCACAATTGAATAAATTAATTTTAATGCTGTGTTGAAATATTGAGCAATGATATCAGATCACTTCTTCCTCAGAATAAAGGGTCTCTGTCACAGATAAACTCATCACACACACACCTCATTATTTATTTATTATTTTTAGTAGGCGGAGTCAGCACTATCAGCGCCTGGACGAGCAGGACTAGTATGTGTGTTTTAATATCTCAGCTGTTTCTCTCTGCATTCGCTCTGCTGTGTGATCTGTCGGTTGGATTTGGGCTGAATTCTGTCTCTCTCTTCTGTTCTCTCTCTGTCTGCTCTTCTGTTTTCAATATATTACGCTTTCTTCTTTCCCAAACAGTTGGTTGGTTGAGGGTTCCATCACCTTTACCTCTGCTAATGATTTCAGTTGTGTGTGCATTATGGGTTTGTGTATTTAAAGGTGAAATGTGTCATTTTTGCACCATAACTAACAGAACTGTTAAAATTCTCACCACATCTTCTGCCCTGCCTCCCACTTTCCAAGCAAACAGACAGTTCCACCTCAGACTCACACCGTTGGCTGAGTCTAAAGTTGACATGTTTCACTCCAAGTTCTACAAGCACCAGTGTTTGACCTCTTCAGAAAGACAATCCACAAATGACTTGCAAATATTGTAATGTTGCAAAAATAACTCTTCACCTTTAAACAATAAATATGTCTCTGTTCCTTCCTTCCAGCGTGCTCTTATTGGCCAGGGTTTTAGCACCTTATAGGTCCCACAGGGAAGAGTTGTACAGGGAGAGGTAAAAGATCTGTGGTGCTGTAGAACAGCCCTGTGTGACATGAGGACATCGTGTGAGGGTGTCTGTGATCTGTCTCATTAGTGGCAGGATTGATAATTCTTCATGTGTTAGAACTCTAGTGTCGTGAGAACCAGACTCCAGTTGAGTCAGTCCAGATGTTTGTGAATATTGTAGCTGTTTATTGAGTCTTTAGTTTAGCAGAGAATAACACATGCAGTGGCCCTGAAAAGTATTTGAACACAGATTCTTTCTGTTATAGATATAAAGTTGATGTTTATGTCTAGAGCAATGACATTTGTGTCTGTTGTGTTCATATACTTTTTGGGGGGCTGTTGTATCTTACAGCTGTTAATGTTTAACAATATTCTGATGTTCTGGCTGGATTTCTCTGCTTGATGCTCTCTTTTTCTTCACTTTCTGCATCTTCAGCTGTTTTCTGGGTTTCCTTCAGTGTGTGTGTGACTGATGCTGTGTGTTGAGCGTGTATGCGTGCAGTCATTTATTGTAGCATGCCTGACGTGTGGTCAGCTCTGATATAACTGCTGTAGCTCAAGCACTGTAGCATCACTTTATTATCAGCTGATGTTAAATTTGACCAGAAAGATACAGTATTCAAATGCACCATTAAAAAGTAAAACTATCTAAACCAGTAAACCAGATGTGTAGTTATTCAGAAAACTAGCTATAAACATATACGCTATAAATGTCTCTTTTACTAACTTAAACTGGTGTTTAGTCATAAGATTAGTTGATCTAAACAAGTAAAACTATATAAACATCATAAACTGGTGTGGAGTAGTGCATGAGTGTGTGAATGTAACATGTAATACACAGCTGTTAACATGCTTCTATACCTGCCCATTACAGTAAGCTTTGTTATCCGCTACAGTTGCTGTTAGAACAGAGATCTTGATACGTGAAGTGGCATGCCAGTAACTGACTGCGCAGTGTCTGCAGTGCAGTTCTCTAACAGCAGTGTTTGTGTTTAGTGTGGCTTCCACCACGCAGACGCCTGCCGACTCTCGATACGAGCGTCTCACCTCCGTCTCGAGCTCAGTCGACTTTGACCAAAGGGACAACGTAAGTACATCAAGAATGAACTTATTAAAAATAGGATGTGAGTCACTTTTGTACTGCTCACTGTAGTATTCAACATTGTTTTCAAGCGTATTGCATTATGGGATACAGTATTGAGTGCAGTGTGCTTCAGCTGTATCATGCACATTTTGACATGTATGGTTGTGTAATGTACTTTCTCACATAAATGTGGGTTTCATAATGACACAGGCTTTTGGCAGCCATTTGTTTGTATCTGTTTGAATGTGATGGTGTGTTTTTGTGGTGCAGGGCTTCTGTTCCTGGCTGACCGCCATCTTCAGGATCAAGTGAGTAATAGCTGCTTCACTTTATAGAGGCTGATTAAGTCTTTGTTAATGGTCGCTGCAGTATATACTACATACGTCATACATACACAACACTGGCACCACAGTATTATGATTATCTGTGATTTCCTGGCTGTAAACGTGTCAGTTAGAAAATCATGGAGGATCTAATTGATTAGGTATTGATTAGGGTATAATCATTTAAATTGATGGTTTTGTGGTCAATAAGAAATGTGAGGCAAACACATGAATCTGTATTTAAACACTGTGATGGACTGACAGCAATCTGATTTTATTTAAAGGTGCAGTAAGTGACTTCTGAGAAACACCGTTGAACATTTAAAATCAACATCCAGATAAACAGTTTTGTGAATATTCGCTAGATCTGTGTTCTTTGTGTGTGTTAAAAAATGTTGCGTTTGCATACATACTTCTGGTTGTGTAAACAGGAGAAAACAAAGTGGATCGGACCAATCACCACAACACCTGAACACTCTCCTTTTTGGGTGTATATTTTCTCAGAAATGGCTTACTGTGCCTTTAAGAAGGCTGAGGGTGTACTGATGTATGTTTCTCTCTCAGAGATGATGAGATCAGAGAGAAGTGTGGAGAGGATGCCGTGCACTACCTCTCGTTCCAGCGTCACATCATTGGTCTGCTGGTGGTGGTGGGCGTGCTCTCCGTGGGCATCGTTCTGCCCGTCAACTTTTCAGGAGATCTATTAGGTGAGTCAGGTAAGTTTGTCAGATTTAGTGTCACAAATCTGAATGTGTGTTTCCTTTGACATTGACTGTAGGTACGAATCACCTGTGACCTGCTTCTTCTGGCCTTTATCTCTCTGCAGAAAATAATCCCTACAGTTTCGGGCGGACTACAATAGTGAACCTGCAGACTGAGTAAGTCACACCTGCAACACTTGAATGATTGTTGAGGAATAAATCCAGCTCTGGGTCATCTTAGCTCATTTCCTGTTAGGCCGAACCTTTTGATCGCTGCCATTGTTACACTGCATACGTGATTGTGTTGTCATTTATGTGAAAGGTGCATCAGACTTCTAGAAAAATGATTTTGTCAAGCTCAGGCACTTACATAAATATTAAACTACAAAAAATTAATGATGCATTTTAACTAAATTAAGTTTGTTAAAATACAAAAATTACACCATCGGTGCCAAAAAAGCCCTGTTTATTAAATTGTGATAACAGAGAAATATCAAAGATGATTTCCTCCCTCAGTGTTGTGAGTTTAGAAATGTATTACACTTTTACTGTGCAGTAGAAAAGTCTCTCTTTTCATGCATTGTTTGTTTTTTGTCTTTCAGAAATAATCTCCTGTGGCTGCACACTACATTTGCGTTCTTCTATCTGTTGATGACTGTATACAGTATGAGAAGACACACTTCAAAGATGCACTACAAAGAGGACGACCTGGTGAGCAGAAAAACTTCTCTAGCTTCAACACAAGATCAGTCCACAACATCATGTACATGTACAGAGACGGGGGGTGGTGAATTACATATGAATCTGATGTGACTGAAAACAGGGCTGTGAGGGATAGACATACAGTCCCAAAATAATACAAGTAACAATAAGGCAAGACTTCATATAGTATCTTCTGTAAATGTGTTCTAGAATGGACTATGTCTGTAGTAAAGTGCTACACAGTGTTCTTCTGCTAATGGAACTCAACAGTGAACATCAGTCGATGTTAATAATCTGTTCTGTGATCTGTCTGTTCACAGGTGAAACGCACTTTATTCATTAACGGTATCTCAAAGTACGCAGACGAGAGTCAAATCAAGCAGCATTTTGAGTAAGTTTTGCTGAAAACACTGCTCATGTCACTGTACGATCAGCCAAGAGATCGTGTACATTATAGTGAAGCAGAAGGTCTGTAACATCCTCAACTTACGTGTGTTTATTATTTACATAAATAATATTTGATCCGATCTCTTTTACTGCTCCTGTTTGTGTGGGAACAATAAAGGTTTTTTTTACAACTTCTGGTAAGGATTTCTGGGATGAGACCTCAGGAGAACACAGAGAGAGAGAGGACAGAATGTGTAGAACAGACATTAACGAGAGCAGGACAAATTTCCGTCTGGCTGGCGTCTGATTGCAGTCTGATCTGTAGACTTGACCTGAGACGACAACCACAGAGCAGCAGAAACATAAATGAGCTTTAAAATCTGTTATAGTTGCAAACCGGGTTTAGCAGTTAACACACTGCTGTGAGTCTGTTGACATCACCTCACATCTCATGCAGTTAAGAATAATCAAAGACAATCTGAGTCAGTTACTGTTTGTGAAGTTCGTGTCATTGAGTCTTGCAGAAATATTTAAGGGCTTTTGTTTGAGGCAGTTAAAAGTAAAGCAGCATAGCATTGTTTGATAGCATTGTTTTTTTATGTTTGTGAAAAAGATCAGACAGAAATCTTAATTTTATGGTCTCCACACGTTGTCTTTATTGTTGTTGTGCAGTCTGTCTCAGAGGCTGCTGTGTCATTGTCTGACAGGCCTAATGTAGCACTTTGTTGTAGTTTATTATTGTGGTGTTATTGATTTCAGACTGACCCATAAGTGTCACATAAAAACTGCTGGTCATTTGATGTGTTGTTCAGAAAGTCTCTTCCTGTTTTAGGTGGTCAGCTCTTAGCCAGAATAATGTGCATGAGGATTTATGACAACAGTAAAGTTTGACTCAGTATTCTCTCTCAGTGGTGGGTTGAGGGAGAGAAAGGGAGTTTTTTAATATTGCTGTCTCACTCAACAGTTTTACAGCTGCTGGAGCAAACACTCATGATCTCTCTAACAGTTCCTAACTTTTCACTGTCTTTGTTTTAATCCACAGGCAGGCATATGAAAACTGTGTTGTTCTGGATGCCCGCATTTGTTATGATGTTGCCAAGCTTATGTCGCTGGAGTCTGAAAGGTACAGAACCCAGATCAGATTCAGTGTACACTTCAAGGGCTACAAACTTATGAACTGTTAGATTCTCTAAGTGCAATAAAACCACAATTTCTATATGCTGTATGTTCCTTATACTGACTTTACTAGCATGTTACACATTATAGTTATTTTGTAGATTTATAAAATTTAATGTGCATTTTACTTTTATTGCATACCATTTTTATTGCTGTTACAGTTTTTTTTTTTTAATTCAGCCACCTTAAAAATGGTTTAAAAATAAAACCTAAGGTCATCTAATAGCATTGACTGAAGAAACAAAAATTTGACTTCTTGGATTCTTAAGTTCTGAAGTGCCTTATTTTAAACTGTATAATGAAGTGGACATTAAATGTAGGATTATTTGTTGGGTTTGACAGGAAAAAAGCAGAACGCAGCAAGAAGTTCTACACGGACCTGATGGCCAAGGAGCACGTGCCCACTATGATCAACCCCAAACCCTGTGGCCACCTCTGCTGCTGCATCATCAAAGGCTGCGAGCAGGTCAGAGAGGAGCTCCGCCCACATCACACGCATCACTGCCAGTCGTGACCCCGCCCACATCACGCGCATGAAAGGGTGTCTAGAAGCTTATGAATGCTTGAATAGAGCTCTCATTAGAACATGTCATCATGCGTTTCACATGTAAATCCTCATGAATGCACAACCTCTCCCTCCCTCCCCCACTGTCTGCTGTTTTACTCTAAACCTGTCCTGTGTGCTTTACAGTCATCTACACATGCGTCTGGAGTTGTGAGCACAAACTAATGGCTCAACAAAGTGTATCATAGTATGTATTAGACAGCATCCGGTAGAGTAGAGACTAGATCATATGACACTGAATGTGCTAGCGTATACTTCAGTGTATACTGAAGTAATATTGGACGGGTGATGTGCTGTCAGCTGCTGTGAAACACGTTCAGAAGCAGTGAAGATTTATTCAGCATCGGTTGACTTCTCATTATCACAAACACGCTTCTTCAAAAACCCACTTGTTTTTAAAGCAGCTTGTCTGTTCTGACTGACTCTGATCTTGTGCAGGAAGAGGCTGTGAACTACTACACAAAACATGAGGCCAAACTGAAGGAGGAGTACAGGAAAGAGAGGGAGAAAGTGAACACGAAACCTCTGGGCATGGCCTTCGTTACCTTCCAGAATGAGGCCATGACAGCACTGTGAGTACTCAAGAACTTGTGTGTGGTTGCAGCCCGAGGCTAAGAGGTACTGTAGTATTGACAGGATCTGTTTCTTGACCCGAGTACACACTGTGCCATTTTGCTTGATAGATTGACATGTTCACAGCTGATTAATGACCATTGATCAGATTTCTACTTCAGTAAAATTCTGGCAGTGTCGGAAGATTTGAGACGCAGTCCTGCAGTGTGACGGTTTCTATGACGACTGTCATTTGACAACCAACAGCAGTACAGAATAAAGTGACAGAACGTGTCACAGATTGATGATGTCAAACTGTACGAGTCCTCCTACGTGTCTGTTTTTAACAGTGCTGACTGTCATGCAGTCTGACAGTAATAACAGCTGAGATCGCACAGTGTGACGTGGCTTATAACTGTGATTATTTTCACACAGTCATATGAGAAACAATCGTAAAATACTATTAATAATCATACAGCATGCACTCAGCTTTAGACCTGGTAGTTTAAAGTAGCTTTGAATTCTGGGTAAAATTTTGAGCACGTATGTCTATAAATTACATCAGTTTACAAATTACGTCAGTTGACGGTGGTTTGATCATGTGAAACTGGATTGTTACAGTTATTTTCAGTATCGTGTGTTTCTCTTCTCAGCATCCTGAAGGACTTTAACGCGTGTCAGTGTCACGGCAGTCACTGTCGACAGGAGCCGAGGTCTTCTCCCTTCAGCTGTATCCTCAACACATATAACTGGACAGTCACATACGCTCCAGATCCACAGAACGTCTACTGGTACCACAACCTACATCACTGTCTTCATACTCAATCAGCTTTCAGTAATACTCTGATCCAGATTAACATTTGTGTGTGTGATATGTATGGAGATATATAGTTAGAGTATGTTTCATTTATTATGTGCCCGCCCAAAAGCTGCCAGACTTGTTCACTGGTGGATTTGAAGGCGCTGATGTTTCCAAAGCTACTCTAAGACTATAGTTATTGTAAAAAGCACTAGTTACAGTAAATGGAATTTCTCTGTAAATTGTTGTAGACTGGGGCTTGTATGACTACTAGTTATTAGTCGACCAGTCATTCAGAGAAGTAGTTGACTAGTAAGGGAGGGAATGTCCTCATGTCAACACCACACTGTCTTGTTCTTCACAGGGAGCATTTGTCCATCGGTGGTCTGAACTGGTGGCTACGCTGCTTTATCATCAACTGTCTGCTCTTCCTCCTGCTCTTCTTCCTCACCACCCCCGCCATCATCATCTCCACCATGGACAAGTTCAACGTCACCAAGCCTGTGGAGTACCTGAACGTAAGCAGTCTGCTGCACACAGAACATCAGTTCAGTGCCTGTTGTTATGAACCTGTCACTCAACAGTCTCCGCCCCCCTCCTTCAGAACCCAATTGTCACGCAGTTCTTCCCCACCCTGCTGCTGTGGTGCTTCTCAGCTCTGCTCCCCACCATTGTCTACTACTCCGCCTTCTTTGAGGCTCACTGGACACGGTACCAAATCTCTCTCTCTCTCACTCACACACACACACACGTTTATTTTGATGTCTAAATGAAGACCTAACATCAGACTTTTCTGTTTTTACGTAGAGCTAATTATAACATCAACAGATTAACACAAAATTTATACATATTTAGAAAACGTTTAGCTTTGTTAGAATTAAAAATGAAATAAAAGTTACAAATATAAAAGTTCTTTTTTTTTCTTTAAATATAAATCATTATGTTTATGCATGTAATATCTGTGTTGTTCTTGTGATGTTCTCAAGCTCATGTGTGACCTTTGCTCTTTAGATCTGGAGAGAACAGAACCACAATGCACAAATGTTACACCTTCCTCATCTTCATGGTTCTTCTGCTGCCATCTCTGGGACTGAGCAGGTATGACTGACGTCCTACACTCACTACTTCTCCTCATGCACCTTCATTTGCATGCTTATTTCATTGATGAGAGAAGAACACAACATTCCTCCTGACAGCTGTTACTGTGATACTGTGTTGTGATACTGTTGTACATTTACAATATTTCTCTGGTTTTATTTTACAAAGGGTCAATTTGCATGTTTTTTATAACCAGGCTTTGTTTATCATGTTAGAATGAGCTGTTTCGTATTCTCATATTCACATTGATTTTTCCAAAACACAGTTTGGATCTTTTCTTTCGCTGGCTTTTTGACAAGAAGTTTCTGGAAGATGCAAAAATACGATTCGAGTAAGTCCATGAAAGATTTAGTAGTGCTGTTGTTGAAACCTATCACACATCCACTTTACAATAAAGAACAACATTTATTCATCTTAGTGAAGTCAAGATATTTTTAAAATCAAAACAAAAATCTAAAGTATACAGTAACTAACATGATCAATTGCATTCACTATAATATGTTGTTCATTATTTGTTAATGTTAGCTAATTCATTGACTATTGTGACTTTATTGTTATGTGTTACAGAACAATCATTTCTGTTGAAAGATTTAGGACATACAGGTTATGAGTGTTTTTACATGTTTTGTTTGTCTGTCTCCATCAGATGTGTCTTTCTGCCAGATAACGGAGCTTTCTTTGTCAACTACGTTATCGCGTCTGCCTTCATCGGTAACGCCATGGACCTGTTACGCATTCCCTATTTCCTCATGTACATGATTCGTCTGTGCCTGGCCCGTTCGGCCGCAGAGAGACGCAATGTCAAGAAGGTGTGTTGCAGTATAAAAGACATTGAATTCTCTGTCTTGCAGATTTACACGTGTGTATTTCAGCAGCAGATTCTATGACCGCAGCAGATTCTCTGACAGATGTTTGTGAGGTCTGATGAGTGTGTGTGTTTGTGTATTTCAGCAGCAGATTCTCTGACAGATGTTTGTAAGGTCTGATGAGTGTGTGTGTTTGTGTATTTCAGCAGCAGATTCTATGACAGATGTTTGTGAGGTCTGATGAGTGTGTGTGTTTGTGTATTTCAGCAGCAGATTCTCTGACAGATGTTTGTAAGGTCTGATGAGTGTGTGTGTTTGTGT
>JAZGTJ010000532.1:3950-101215 GCA_036877575.1 Botia almorhae
GGGCGTGTTTATTTACAGCGTGAGTGGTGATGTGCGTGCGTGTGGCCGCTGGTGCGGCTGGTGCGGCTGGCGAGGCCGGTGCGCGGTGGCCGGTGTGGCCGGGAAGGCTGGCGAGGCCGGTGCGCGGTGGCCGGTGAGGCTGGTGAGGCCGGTGGCAGCTGTGTTCCCTTTCTCCCTTGTGTCACGTGCGCGGGTGTCCGTGGCGCTCTGTGTGAGGTGCGGTCACTCGCTGCTGTCTGTGCACACGGGGAAGACAAAACACAATCATTAATATAAAACACTTGCTTGTCCAGCATCTCACATTCGGCTCTCGCGAGGGCGAGAGCTGGCGGCCTTAAACGGCCGCGTGGTGATGCGGTCCAGCTGTGCCTGAGGCGCCGGTGATGAGTTGGTGCAGGTGCGGCGCCTCGGTTGCCAGGGCGACACTGATTCGCCCGGAGAGACTCGTCACAATACACATAAGGACAAAAAAGTTAAATAATTTTTTCAAACATCATTAACATCAACTATAAACACTATCTATAGGTCTTCTATACCTCCATTCTTCTCATTTTTTATATATATGTGAATTAAGTTTAGATTTGTAGACATTTTTCACTTTCCCATTAAAGCCTTAAACTTTATTCATGATTTTTGAAACATACATGGAACAATGGCTTCATTAAAATAAATTTAAACACTGAACTGATTTCAGCACGAGAAACAAAAGAGGCTTGAGATTCCTGTGCTCAAGTAGCACTAAGCAAAATCTTGTCCTTACTGAGCTCTAAACACTACAGTACTTGTGTACTAGCTTTTTTTGAATTGGCTTACATGAACAATACTTCTGTCATTACTAATTGGAACAAACCTTTTTCTTTAATCAAATAAATTTTTGATTTCACTTTTAAATTTTTAGTAAATAAACACAGATAAATAATTAGGGAGTGGAAAGTAAATAAAAATACTACTGTATTATTTGGACATTAAAACATTTTCTTTACTCATATAAAATGTGTGCATCCTTATCTATTGGAAACACCCACTCTGCTACTTTAGCATTACTTTAAATATTGATTAAACATTAACAGTTCTCCCCAAGCAATATTTCACAACTCTACAAGTCACTCTGAGTTAAAGAATCTGCCCAAAGCATAAATGTTCATGCTAATGTTTGATAAAAGATGCCGTATTCATGAGGTGAAGGCATGAAAATAGCAGAAATGTTGTTCTAGAAAGTGCACTCCTAATGAACCAAAGTTTCATCATGATTTTCAGATGGCAATTATCCACAGGATCACAGTGGAGCTCTTATCCACCTAATTACAGCTAAGCAATGTAAATAACATTATATAAGCAGCTCCAGTGCCTATGGAAACTTATGGGGCATTGAGAAAGAGTGAAAGAATTCAAGGATTGTAAAATAATATTTTTCCCCTCATCTGTTCTTTCTTTTTGCATTTTTGAGTGATGTTCTCACATTTTTCGTTTACTTGTTCCAGTTCAGTTAATTTACACTCTCACGCTTGGTGTCTTAATCAAGATCACAAAATGATGTTTTATTCGTTCTTTGGCTCATCTGATTGGACAGCTCCAAGATGTGCTGGCCAGGCTCCCTAACATTTTTTCTTTGCTGCTCTATTAATTGCCCTACCTGTCTGTATTTCAGAGAATGAAAAAGATGCCAACCATCCACACGCATTACCGATGTGGGTTTTGACTTCAGGTCTTTAATTTAGAGCAGATAATTGACTCATGTTAACAGATCTTAGGCTTGTGTAACAAAACACTTATGAGTGATAAATGGCTTTTAGACGTGTTTGTTTTTAACTGTTGTTTTCATTTTGTAATAAGGAGGAATTTGTTGCTGATCACTAAAGCAAAAAAATTACTTGCAAATGACTGTGGACTAAATTTCTGGATGATGACTGAAAAATATGTGTGGAGAGATATTTGTCTTTGGTTGGAAGACATTTGTTACCACATCATCAGGGGCTTTACAGGGTGATGAAAACAGAGATGATTTGAAAAGAATGGGTTTGTTGTAAGACAGCTGTATTCTGTTTCAATTTTGCTCCAAGTGGGCAGTTAAAAAGTGTCATTTTACTGTAATCAAAGAAAAGGCGCAATCGTTTCCCTTAAATCTTCAGAAATTGGCTGAACATCGAAGAAAACAGATTTTGCCCATCCACATAAAATCACCTGTTCAGTCATCCTGTGGTGTGATTATATTTGTCATGAACTGTGGTATACAGAAAATATTAAAAGAGACAAAGTACAATTTAAACCATTTAAAATAAAATTTAAAGTACTATTTAAGTATTTTATAAAAATGACTACTCATGTATTTTCAAGTATGGCGTGAAAAATAGAAGTCTGTACTGTTTATTGTGTCAGTGATTTAAACTGTGAGTATACAGTAAATATTTGTGTATAGTGTGTAACACTTGTGTATTGTATATTTGTGTATAGTGTTGGGCTGCATCATGTAACTGTAGAGACATTGGATCATTTCATAACTCAATCCCAAAATTGTGGTGCAGTGTTGACAAATCAGGTGCTCACTAAGCAGTGTTTTCCCAGCATTCATGTGCTTTCATCGCCCTCCTCTATACTGGGCTTAATAAGCTTTTCTCTGTATAAACATTCCTCGCAGAACTGTGTGTTCTCAAACACAGCTTTTTATATTTAACATAGTGACACGCTTAAACCTGAAAAAGCACACAAATAGGCCAATTAGGAACATTATGATGGAGAGAGAGAGGCTGAGGTCTCTGAGGTTTAAGCTGTGTAAAGAGACATCCATCAGTGCTGTTTATTGTTCTCTTTCTAGAATATAGGAGAAACTCTTGCTCTATTGATGGACATTATGGATAAAGCATAAACACTGACAACTTCTTGGAAGGAAACAGCATCTGTTTAAAGACATTGGTCAGACACAGCGGTGTGTGTGTATGTATTTACTACTCACATCAAACCCAGGGTCAATGCATTTAATGTACAAATTCTTTGAGAATTTTCAATGCTAAATATACCTAAACACTATTTAACATATTGGTGACATTATTTCTTGTGAATGATGAATGGATTAATCCAAACTACATTAGTACGAGTGTCAAAAAACCCACAAAATCCTGTGGGAATAACTGAAACCTGTTTTTTTTTTTAAGTTTGAGGATCATTAAGACCAAGAGTTTTTATTAGTGGTGCTTGCCAAAGGCAAAGTACACTATATGAAATAGTGGTGCTTGCAAAGCATGTATACTTAATCTTTATCTGGACAAATCTTTAACTATAAATGTTACTGAATAGCAAAATAGAAGCATTTTAGAAGCATTTCTTAGCTTTGGACTTAAAGATAAACATTCTTGATTAATGTCCAGGGCCACATACAAGACATTCTGTAATGAAATTATGATTATTTTCTGTTGCTATCAGCTTCACAAACTCACCATTTGTTAAGATGATGCAAAGTACGTTAATCTCATGATGAACGGCAACTACTTACACCATAAAAATGGTGCCCAGTTTTTGTAGCACTTTCTTTAGATTATATAAAATCTTTATTAATTAGTATCAAATTGATTAAAAAAAAAACCTCTTAGAATGTAGTGCTAAGAATGTTTGTTTGTAATGCAAAAGGATGGTTTGTTACAAGTTTGTATGTATTTGTGTGTTTTGTGTAAGGTGTGCACTCATTTATACCATATGCAGCGTAGCCCAATTGAAGCCCAGATGATACGCTCCAGAGCAGCGTGTTGGGTCTTGGCGGTTATCTGTCCATCAAGCCTTTTCTGTTGCACGGCGCGGGGACGCCAGTATCTGTACATTTCTAATTAGAGGCAGGAAATGTTTATTGGCATTTGATTGGGTGGGCCTTTGCTGTGACTCTGGGCACATTTTAAACAAACTATTTCAGCATCCTGTTTAAATTCGCTTTCATTACAAAGGGACAAGGCGAGGCAAGCTGCCTCACAATTACATAAGATTACCTTTTTCAAAGTCATGATTTCAAATCACCAATTTTCATATCACCAAAGTAAGGCAATCATGACCTGTACTGGTTCACCCAATTCTCACACCATTCTGTTATTATATATTTATTCCAAATATATCATTCCTTGTCTACAAATAGAGATATTTAATTCTAATGGCAATATCCTACACATGCAAAAGAATGACAGGTTTTGGTGCCCCTAGCAACACTATATGGAACTGCAAAACATAGTAACTGATTTCAAACTAGTTCTTCAAACACGTTTTCTGTCTTTCACTATTGAGCCAGACAGATAATTTCACTCCAGATCTATTGGTTGAGTCAGTGTTTCTGGTTTGGGACAAAAACAGCATAGAGTCTGATATATTGTACTGTAATGATTTCCTTTGTTAGTTAGGTTGTTTGTTTTGTTTATGCCAATTTTTTTTAAGTTCATTACTTTTCAGTCAGATGTGAATATATAATGTGTAGAAAAAGAATAACTGACATCAAATTCAGTGTTCATTTGGATGAAAAAGTGTTAGCCTACTTTTATGCTGTATAGGCACATTGGATTTGGTGTAAACTGCCTTTTCTATTTTCTAAAGATTATGTTGAGTAAGTAATTTGAATAGATTATTTAGAAAGATTCCGTTTTTTACGGATAATTTGCTTTCATGTAATTCCCCTCATAAAACCTACACAGCATTCTTTATATTCTTCAGCTACTGCGTTAAACACGTTCTTCTTGATGGTTACCTAAATGCTGTTGGAACAATGTCACACTGATTGGTAAAACAGTATAGCATATTTCCTGTATGTTTGGACGTCTGCTGACTAGGACATGAGTCACATAGCTGGACCTGCAGTATGTGTGGGTACGATATATATCTTGAATCTATGCAACGATGTGCATGACCCACTGAAGATAATAAGTTATGTTCTATTCTGCAGAACAGGGCAACGGGTTCATGTTTTCTGAAAATAGCTGGATGCTTCTTGCTGATCTGTGATCAGCAGGCATGTGTTGTCTGCCACTGACTCCGAAACTTCCTTTCATTTAAACATGTTCATGTATTTGTTTTAAAAGTGCTTTTAAAAAAGGCTACCTGCTGTGTTTTTACTGTTTTAAAATATGAACAAAATACATTATTTTGTTCTGTAATTAAACACCCTGGCAGTGTTTTCTGTGTCATAATAGAAATTGAAAGTATTATGAGACATTTTTTAAATAAATTAAAGAGTTATAATATAGCAAGTCAGTTCAACAACTCACTCTCTGAATTAAAACAGTTTTTGACTTTCTAAACTGCGAGTCATTACTCAAAATCACGTCAAACTTTCTCTGAAATACACCAAGAACTTTTACAATATTGTGTGTACTTAAGGGTCTTGTAATAAATTGTACTTTATAATTAAACAATTGTAGTCATTATTGAATTAGCCAATTAATTAACCTGTCCTCAATTTGTCTCTCCTCAGGATCGTTTATTCTTCGTCATGGAATATGTTAATGGTGGAGACCTAATGTTCCAGATCCAGCGGTCACGCAAGTTCGATGAAGCTCGTTCTAGGTTTTATGCTGCTGAGGTGACCTCAGCTCTCATGTTCCTGCACCAAAACGGGGTCATTTACAGGTAATACATTGCAGGGCAATTGGCCATTATGAAGGCTGGGTCAGAGAACATTAAGGCACTGCTATTTCAGCCTTCAGATGTTATTTTTACCTCTTGTTCTGTTTTTCTTACTGATAGACAGCACGTTTGTAAAACAATATAAATACACAAAAAAAATTGAATGTATTCATGTGTTCAGCCAAAATACCATTGTAATGGACAAAAGATACAATCCAGCTTTGCTCAAATTTTAGCCTGATCATTTTTGGACAGAAAATTAGCTATCCGTTCCAAGTGTTTTTCCTCCAGTTTAATCCACCATCCAGATCATTTATTTTCTCAGTCGGCTGTCACGCAACCCAACTCAGATTAGGTCTTAAGCAAATCAAATGAAGTTTGTCTTTTTGTATCTTTAGTAACTATTTTGCCTAGAGACAGAAACACTTGTCTGCCTTGTTTACCTCAGGTTGTTTACTTTGATGAGCTATGTGCAATGATTTATTCGTTCCCAGACAGTTTGTTTACACTCTCAATTGTGTGTCATTAACCACACACAACGGGCAGTGCTTTGGGGCTGGATGGGTAAGCTTTTCTTGGGCTAAGTCTTATCCACTGATGGCTTCTGTTGAACGTGGAATTTATCTTTACTCTCCAAAAAAGGCCATATTATTTTATACAGCCGATTTCATGCATGTGATTTTTGAGGCTCACTTATTTGTTTTGCACCACCAGTCAAAAAGTTGGAAACACTTGCTTACATATTATACATTATTATTTTTCTTAAATGGGGGAAATCATAAAGTCATCAAAACTATGAAATAACACACATGGAATTGTGGGAATTATGCAGTGACTATAGTGTAGTAGCCAGCCATTGCCTCAGTCACGCTCTGGACATTCTTTCCGACTTCATGAGGTGCATTCTGGGATTCTTTTTAAACAATATTGTTGCGAACATTAAAGTGTACATCACTAGAAACCAATTCAGTAAATGTTTTAAACTTTGGACTGGTAGTCTTGCATTTATTTAATATTTACAGTTTATAAGAGGCATGTGTAGCTCACACAACTCATAACATACACAAGTGGTCATTTATAAAGAAAATTGTAATTATCCCAAACATTTCATATACAGTGGATCTTTAACACTGGGAGTCATCATGACCCCTTCTTTCCGTCCCCCCTCTGTTCCTCATTGAACCCAGTGACCTGTGAGTTTCCTCACCCACCCATTCTCAGCCTGGTCCTGAGTTCTTTTTGCTCATGAGCAGGAAGACTCTCATTTGCAGTGTAATGTTGTATTGAAATAAATCCACGCCTGTCTTCCTGAACACAGACTTACAGAGACTTTAGGAAATGGTTATTTCTTATGAAAGTATGACATTTAGGATAAGTAGGTCATGCAGAGGGCCAATGGTTTTAATTACACTGGGTTTATTGTTTTCATGCTCCAAAATTAACAAAAAGCTTTGCTGATATCTACTCTTGAGATGCCATGTCATTGGTATGTTTAACAAATAATTAGCATATTATATAATTAATTCAACAATAATTAATCTCATTAGCAGGGTTAATGGCTATAGATGGAGGTATATGTTTAGCGAGATATATATTGTCAGGAGAGATCATGGAGATCAGGAGAAAACAGCAATGATGGACAGCTTTCTGCGGCTGGACTGGAGTCACTGGTGATGGTGTGGCAAGCAATGATACCCAGCAGGTTTATACAGCTACCTGTATGTATGATTGGTAATGCAAGAAACCAGAACATCAGTTACAAGAAACAAGGAACAACATGCACAAATATTACAGCCAGAAACAAAGATGATCTAATGCATGAATTTTAGCTTTATAGCAAAAAGAAAATTGCTTAATTTGCTTAAATTTAGGCAATTGTGTCCTACTGGTTAGTGAGTTGGGCTTGTAATCAAAAGGTTGCTGGTTCGATTCCAGCACTGGGGGGTTGCAACTGAAGTGCCCTTGAGCAAGGCACCTAAAACCCAATTGCTCCCCGGGCGCAGTTGTGTGCTGCCCACTGCTCATTAGAATGAAGAATTTATTAAGACTACATACACTAGGCACACACAGGCAGCAATGTTGTTTAAAAAATTACATAAATCAACACAAAAGCAGGGTAAATAAATAATGGTTCCAAAATCATACTTTGCAAATGTTAGATTGATTGATAAGTTGTTTGATGTTGTAATAACCACTGAAACAGGCCCCAGTTGATACTGTAATAGATTTAGACAGTGTTCAATCAAACTGAAGCTCTTCAATACAGTTTGCTGTCATGAGAGAAGTCACCCAATCCTGCACAGGTTATGTGTGGCACAACCACATCAGATAAACAAACAAGCCAGAGCTGTACTGATACAGGAAGTCATTCACTTCATGTCCAGCTTCTATTTAAGAACACAGGGGCTTGGACCACTGCCATGACATCCATTCATGTGTCTGTACCCACCTCGCAGCCGCCTGACCCTTGTTTACAGCTACAGCACTAACATGATGTTTTTTTGGCAAGAAAGTGGAAAATGGACGGATGTGATTCAGTCAATATGAATGGCTTATTGTAAGATATAAGAATAACCACACACACACACACAACCTCCACTCATACAACTCAGATTCAACTCGGCGCCGATTGTGTTGATTACCTGATGATAGGAGCACTAGACTGCTACACACTGGCGATAAGTGCTCTGTCCTTCTTCATGGTCACTTTAAGTGCAAAGCATGCTGGGAGATTGATTGATCTGAGAACCGTCTAATCTAGCTCTGACCTAGCACAGGAACAAACAAAGGAAGCATAAATTGTTTGGGTCCTCCATACTGGACAGAGAGCAATCACAAAGTAATATGGTATCTTGGACACCAATGTCTCTCTAGAGACCTAAAGATCATTATGGAACAGGATTTTATTTCATTCAGTAGTAACTGTGTGTGTGTATATACGTGTGTGTATGTGTGTGTGCGCCTATACTGTATAAGTAAAATTGTTGTCACTGGGGCTATATTCCAGTAAATATAAGGTTTTTTAAAAAGAACTAAATTCACAACTTCATCCTATTTTGCAATAGCTGCTAGGTTAGGTTAACAACTGAGGACAATGAAACCACATATTGTACATTTAGCATACATAGCATACATTTAAGCAAGTGTCAAGCTATATAGTGAAGGTACATTTCTTAACTGAAAGCTTGAACAATATTCTTCAGACAAGGATGGAAATGGCAGAGATTCACTAGAGGTATTTTCAGGGGTATTTTCATTGGTGGAAATTATGAGGATAAAAGATAAAAACATGGACTTCTGTCTACCACCTTAAATTCAGTCCCTGGACTCCCCCCCCCCAGTCTTTGTGCAGAAAATACATTTTATGTTTTTTTATGGACTTTGTGGTATACTGATCAAGGCTTAGGACTGATAACCCAAAGATTTCAAGTTCGGGCCATTCAGTATGCCTTTGACGAAGGCACATAACCTCAGGTGACTCTAACGAGATTGTCCTTATAATAAGGTCACAGCAGCATTCTTTCCGATATCATATAAATCCGTGGACATAATTTCCACCAGCCCTGTTCTTGTGCCGACAAATAAAGATTCTAGATTATTTACCTTTGGTCTTGTCCTGTTTTGAATGGCATCCCTGGGTTTTGGGAAAGCCCTGCATTGTAGGCGCCTGGTAAAACCTGCATGTCAGAACAAAATCTGTGTGTTAGCGCGCGAACTGCTTCAAATGCATGGCAGAACCCAGGGGATTTTTTCCCCCCATGTCAACTCATTCAACCTCTCTGTGACCTGTCTTACATACCAGTACCAAAAAACAACAAAATACAGAACATTCTGGAACAAAATGTGCTGGCCAATATTCACCACCCTATCTGAGCAAGACATGGTGGCGGTTTTGATGAAGACCGCAAAAGTTTGATCCGCTTAAAGAGGACGTGTTGGAGCTTGACTTTCCTTAGATTGCCGATGGCTGGGTTGGTTGTTTGTTCAGATTCAGTGCATCTATAAATAGATGAGAAGGAGCAGGAGCAGGTGGCTTAGATGTGGCTCCTCTTGTTGTTTTTCCATCTTTTGTCGGCCCATGGCTCTTTTGGGATTATTCATACAGTGTAAGCATGGAACAATATTCTCACCAGGATATGAAAGCTCCAGAAATGCTGAGACTCAAAGGGCTTATCAGGAAACATGCGAACTGCTGGTTTTTGAAGCATTCCCACACCTCACGCTTGCATGTATGTGAGATCTGCGCCTCAGATCTACTGTATGGTTTTTGTGTGGCCTTTTACCTAAATAGGAAGAGCATAAGGCCGTTCAAGTGCTGTTCCCTTTTATACAATAAAGTATCTGTGTGATCATTTTTATAATCAGAGTTCACTGATATGCATTAGCACAAGAACACATCCAAAGAAAAAAACAACACTTGTACTATAGTAAATAAATACCCCTTAGTAAATAATAACTACACACTGTTAGAATTGCAGGATGAAAATTTAAAAATAAAGCTACAGTATTATTAAGGCATTTATTGCAGTCAAAATTATGTGTGTGTAGGTAGGATTTTATCAGTTTGTATAGGACAAAATAATTTAAGTAAATTAATTGTAATAATACATTTATATTACTTTTTATGACTACATTATTATTGATTGCCTTATATATACATAAATAAAAAATAAACTGTCATAAATAAAATAATACTTTATATTATATTACAATTTTTATATTGTATATTGGCAATTATGCAATAATAGTTAGTTTAAGATATACACATTATTTTAAAGAGGCATTATGATTTTGAAGTATGTGGTAATGGAATAAAATAGCACATTTTTAGCAGAGGTTGCTGTGTACGTAATGGAAAAAATCACTCCTCACGATTCACTTGAAAACACAGGAAATGTTCTAAATTGAGTCTGTTCTCTCTTGCCATCTCTCTGTCTTTCTCATAGTGTTATCTTAACACGGCAGTGATTTCCTCCAAATGAAAAGACTGCAGTTTAACAAAATACAGTAGTTAATAGCATCCTTTTATAAGCTCTCATGTTTGTCTAGCTTGTATTAAATTGTTGTATAACTGAATTTGCTTATATATGTTCTTTGTAAAAGCAGTTTTGATCATTTTTAATACAGCTGATCAGGTTTCCATTCCACCTATAAAGAAAAATTCATTTTTGTTTCAATAAATTTAATCAAAATATAATTACTAAGTTCAATACTGTACACAGTACAGTATTTCACGATGGCTTTAATTGTGACTCGAACAATTAGAGTTTAGATTCAGATGTATACATTTTGAATGGATGTGTAGTCATAAATTACATTAATTGTAAGAAATGACTTATACTTTACCATGTTGGTCATACGGCCTACCATCTATATTCAGTAGAGCTAGAGCAGAGTACAGTATGGTGCAAATTCAGTTACTTTACTTTTTATTTATATATATATATATATATATCTAGTGTGTTTCATTTATCCTAATTTTTCAAAAGATGTGACATCACCATCACCTTGTAACCTCAGACCTCAGTCAGTCAGTATGAAACTCTGGAAAAACTGAAGTGTTAATAAAAAAGCCTGGAAAGTAAAAAAGAAAGGAAGTACTAAAGTGTTCACTGTTCATGCACTTCAAAGGAGGGCAGATAAGAGAGGTCAGTGTCGTAAAAGTCACATATGCCAAATCAACAAATAAAGCTCAGTGGATAAATAAATGTCTGTTCTGTAGAGTAAAAGTGAAGAATGGAGACATGAGCGAAACACGTTTGAAGGCGCTGGAAGATCGACAGAAATGGATAGAGAGAGAGATGGAGAGATGGACAATTCTGGAACATTCTGTAAATTGAAAGAACATGTGGGCAGGACACAATACTTCTCTTTTCTCTTTTTGTGCATCTACTCGACCAGTCAAAAGTTTAGACAAACCTACTTGTTCTTCATTATACAATTTTTTTATTCATTATACATTATACAGAAACATTATACAGTTTCTTCTGGTCTCAAATGCGATTGGATGTGAGTAGTCTTTCGAATGATATAACACCAAAGCATCGCCATAGCACACACTTGCTTGTGTTATATTGCTTTATTATTACTCTTTTCCATATTGCAAAATAATAGTAAAGATATCTAAACAATTATACTAAGGCACAAATGGAAGTATGGAAATTATGCAGTGGCCAGAAAAATCTATAATCTTACATTTTTTCCTTTTTAATGTCGCCACCCTTTATTTGGATTTTATCTGGTCTGATTTATATAATTACATTTTAGCATCTTAAAGAAAGTCTATAAGTAAAATTCTGTTTTTCATCATATTAAAAATAAAATGCACACAATTTATATTTGTTTGCAAAAACTAATTGCAGAACTCTTAAGGGAACAGTTGCGTAAGGTGTCCAAAGCTCCCCTCCCTTCTCAGTGAGGATGGTTTCTATGAAAACACCTTTGGCTGAATGACATCCTGAGAAGTGATGTTGACATTCTTGTTGCAATCAACCATCAAACCCCAATCCAACTGGTTTCATCTCCTTGTTGTCTTTCATCAGTGGCACCTTATCAGCCTCCTCTCTCTCCCTTTGTTTTCTCTCACTCTCTCTCTCTCTCTTTTTCTTTCTCTCTCTCTCTCTGCCTTTCCCTTTGCTGGTTAAACTTACAGACACGCTCTGCCTGGATCTGTTCCATAAGAGTAAACTACGACCATTTAAAAATCTATTTTGTCTTACAGTTTGCCCTACAGTCCTGCCAGTACAGTTTATGTGCCACTTTACTAACAAAAAATGTTAGCCAGATTTTTTTTTAAATTCATATTATATTGAATGTAATTAGTATTAATAAATAATTTAAGGAATCGTTTTAGGGATTAAAGGAAGAGTTAACTCAATCCTGAGAACTCTGTCATTATTCTCTCACCCTCATGTTGTTTCATACCCACATGACAATCATTCTTGCATGGAATGCAAAAGATCCTGGCCACTATTTTTAATATATTGAAAGGGAATGGGGACTGCGGCTGTCATGTTCAAAAGCATCAAAATATCATAACAGTACTATAGAAGTTGTTTTTCATGTTCTGCACTGTACTCCAAGTCTTCCAAACCTATACAGTAGCTTTGTATAAGGACCAGACTTTGTTATTACAAGTCGTTTTAATGACAATCTAGACATACACAGTAGCTCTCCTTGCCCATCCATTAGAGACGTCTGAATTGTAAAACTCTTTTTTTTTTGTCAGATCTTTACAGTGACGTATTTCTTATGCCTCTACTGGTTTGTCCTACATACATTGTACTTTGTAAAGCTTATTTTATAACTGTTTTTCTTATTTTTCTGCTGTTATATGTGCTAAAATGTGTATCCTGTAAAGCCTGTTTCTGTACTGCTTTTATGTCTTCATTGAGCAAGTAAAGCTTGTTTCTTTACAGTTCTTTCCTTCTTTTTATGCTAAAATGTAACATTTTATTTAAAATGTTAAAATGCACTTTCTCTTAGGCTGCTTTGCAACTATGCAAAATTGTAGCGCTATAGAAATATAAATAAATTGAACTGGTTGAGTCTTCAAGTCGAGATTAGGTTTGTCATAAAAACAACTTGACTTGAAATGTAGTGCATGAGTCATATGCACTATTTATGGAATATTTCTATGAACCTTTTAAAAGCTTGAAAGCCCCAGACACCATTCATTGTGATTGCATAGTGTCCAATACAGCCAACCCTGGTTGCGAATGCTCAGAAGCATTAGGATCCATCTGCAGTTGTTTAATGGCGTAATCAACAAACAGCAAAAATCACAATGGCAGGCAGCAAATAATCAGAAACGTAAAACAGGCACAAGGTCGGGACAGGCAGAAAACGATCGATAAACAGGCAAACAATTCAAATCGGTTCACAGAACAACAATCAGAAATAACGCTCAGAAATAACGCTCAGAAATAACGCTCAGAAATAACGCTCAGAAATAACGCTCAGAAATAACGCTCAGAAATAACGCTCAGAAATAACGCTCAGAAATGCAACCAGGGTTAACAAGACTTCGCAATGAGACAAAGAGTGAATCCATCTTAAATATGGTGAGGGTAATGGTTGTCAGGTGTGATGGTAGGAAGTAATCAGCAGATGGTGGAGGATGATGGGAAATGTAGTTCGGGATCTAGTTCTCAATACTCCGGTGACGGCTCCCTCTGCTACCGTAACAGGTTTATTAAAGTGTGTAATCTTTTCAGTTAAAGTTTAGTTTTATATATGATTTAAGCTTTGTTTGTTTTTACTGTCTTCGCAGGGATTTGAAACTAGACAACATTTTGCTGGATGCAGAAGGTCACTGTAAGCTGGCAGATTTCGGCATGTGTAAGGAGGGAATTTTGGATGGCATCACCACCACAACATTCTGTGGCACGCCAGATTACATTGCCCCAGAGGTACAGTATTTCACACTCTTCAAAACACAAATGTTCCCTGAATTTGTTACATTCTCTTTTTCTACTGCTTCAGTCCTCATCAAATTTCAAGTTTTTATTTTTTTATATTTATATTTTTTCTATATTTTCAATTCAACAGTTCAACGTTTTATTTTTTTAATTCCTATTAAGTTTTCTTTAGTTATGTTACAGGTAAACTAATTGGGATTTTTAATAATTTGATGCCAATACTGATAACTGTCGAGTATCTGTTGATCAATAAAATACACAAACTGTGCTATAAGGCTAATGCAGTTTAATTAGGGTCATTGAAATGACTGTGTCCGTGCCTGTGCAGATCTTGCAGGAGCTTGAGTATGGCCCATCAGTGGACTGGTGGGCTCTAGGTGTGCTGATGTACGAGATGATGGCTGGTCAGCCTCCATTTGAAGCTGATAATGAAGATGACCTCTTTGAGTCAATTCTTCATGATGACGTCCTCTATCCTGTCTGGCTCAGCAAAGATGCTGTCAGCATTCTTAAAGCGGTACTTACTTACATTTACTCATGGGTGACTTAGTCCTTATCCATTCCATCTAGATGTCTTCTGTAACCTTCCTCTTTATTTACTAGTCCTATACTGCATCTGCTGTTTCATCACATGTATGTTGTGCATTTCCCACTAACTTAATTAAAAGCTCAGATATTAAAGATATTAAGGCTCTTTATCAATCAGTTTTAAGCCTAAAGTCACTTTAGACTTGATCAAAGTAAAGGAGAGATATTGAAGATGATAAATTGTGAACAGATTATTGATATATTGAATGGTTTCCATGGCAAGGCAATTAATTTATGGTAAAAAGGGAACAGGAAGTGTCTCATATCTTTTGCATACATTGAGTGATTTACATCAAACTTAGGAAATCTGTTTGATGTTGTGAGCTGATCACAATGATGTGGCTATTGTGATTCACAGTCATAGCGCTACCAACTGGCAGCAGGAAGTGTGTCTCTTCTAGTAGACAGACATACCTAAATCAGAGTTTAAAATTGTTCTGAATTGATTTTAAAATTAAATGCATGTGGCTATGCATCATTTTCTGAGAAGCATCAATAAACCTACATGAATCATACAATTATATTTATTGTTTGTAATTTATTATCACACATATGTTTCCTTATTGAAATCATGAAAAATTCAACAGTAATGTGTGTAAAAACCACATTAACATTTAAAACATTAACCATTTAAAACACATTTAAAACTGTATTTTAAAATAGTAAATACTTTATTTAAATAAAAAGGAAAGGAAGAAGTGAGCTTGGAAAAATGAGACTTCTTGTGGGAAAAGAACAGATTGTTTGTGTTCCCTGCCGGATTTTTGAATTGTGTAACCTCAGAGGTCTGATTTCAGGGGAAGCAGACCACCATCGGATTGGTCACTCCTACTTTAACAGTATAACTAGTGTGTAGCAAAAAGCTGTTACTCAGAACAATATTTCATAGCTCATAAGACTTTCATTTTAAATGTCATTACAGATATTTCTCCAAAAGTGTCTCAGATGAAATAAAAATAGTGACATTTGAGAAATTAATTACTTTCACAAATGAGGCGATTGTAGACATACAGTAAAAAAAGCTATAAAACAAATGCAGGCAGCATAGCTCAGATAATTTGATCTTGGAGAAAATAGAAATGTTTTAATTCATCTTAAAATCTTTAACTTGATTGCAATTTCCACTTGACTGAAGATTTAGATCAGTTTGCTTTCTATTCAATCTCATTGCTGTCTTGAAAAAATTAAGATATTATAATGATCCAATCTGTCATTTTGCCTTTCTATGGGAATGCATGTTAGTTAATATATTCATGTGTATGTCTTGTTTCTCTGTGTGTATTTGCATGTAGAACTGGTGGGTTCTTTTGCATCTTGTATGGTTGCTTATGTGTTTCCTCTGTGACACTCATGGTGTCCAGGCACAAGTGTGTGTGTGGTTGTGCATGTACTGTGTTCTTTGTGTGGTCCCCTTTCCTTCACATGTTCAAGGTTTACTTTGGCTGTTCCCTGCCCATTTGTAAAGCTTTGTGGGAAAGGCAGTCTGTTTGTCTTGGACAGCACTGTGTCCCTCTGCAATCTGTCTTACAGGCACTTTGGTCACATGACCAGGTCATACCAGGTCCTCCTTCCACAGGACACATTATTACATCACAAACGTGTCACCTTTGATCATCTCAAGTCAATATACAGTAATGCAGAGGAACAAACACCCCACCACATGATGTTCTTATGGATGGATCTGTTTCTGTGTTTTTCATTGAATTTTACAGCACTACAGGCACAAACATTTTGATGTCCCTTATCTTTTTTCTTTCTTTACTGTTTGTAGTTCATGACGAAGAGTCCCAGTAAGCGGTTGGGTTGCGTTGTGTCCCAAGGACTAGAGGAAGCTATTAAAGTGCATCCCTTCTTTAAAGAGATTGACTGGGCACTGCTGGAACAGAGGAAGGTCAAGCCACCATTCAAACCACGCATTGTGAGTATTACAATGTGTGAAATATGCCCTGTCCAAAAGGGCAGCATACTAAGAGATAAAGATAACATTGTAATACACATTATGCACATTGCAATGCCTAATGGGTTTCCATTTCTGTAAAAATAATATGTTACACTGCCTTTTGTCTAAAGACATGGGCTGCACCAAGCACAGTTGTCAGAAGCATGACTGTAGTTAGCTGTCAGTGTTTGTGCGAAACATCCGTTTTTGGTAGTGTGAGCAGTGGGATATCTCAGATACTCTCTGGCTTTCACCACACATCACAAGCTGTAGTTGGATAGAGAGTTCTCTGCCTTAGAAGTCTCTGCCTTAGAGGATATGCAAGAATAAACATGGAGAATAAAGAATAATTACCAGAAGAGAAAAAGTGAGAAATGCATAGATACAATGCAGGGGTTAGATTTGTGTCCAGTGTCTTGTAGGTCACACTGTGTGATGCACTTTGGTCTGTTTGCTTCAAATAAATCTGATAATAAAATACAAATTGGATAGATGCTAATAGGTTGCTTGACATGCACCTATCCTTAAAAACCATGAAGAAAGGTTAAAAAATGACTCAGACTACAAATATGGTGCCACTTCCAACAATGATAAACATGGTTAAAACACAATTTGTTTATTAGATGATTTGATTGAATTATTAGATGTAGAGAGCATTCACTATCGAAATTTAAGAGACATTTATTTAAGAGACTATATAATTTCATGTTTAGCTTATGCCATGTTAATCCTTTTGGATGTTGTTTTTAACCAACACATTCTCATTCTTAATTTGTCACATAGTGATGTTTGGTCAGCGTTGCTTTTTAACACTTAGGGTACCATTTTGGCATTTTTCGATGGAGGATTTACATAAACTGTGACTGCAATTGCATCTGCCTGTTATAACATGTGTTTTCTATAATAAACACATTGGCAGGTTCAGGGGCAGGGCTTGGGTTATGTGCTCAAAATTTCTAAACAGTATTATGTAAATAAAATTAAATGCATGCTGTTTAAATAAAAAATCATGCCATGTGATGCCATGGGGTCCTGACCAAGCATCAATATGTGTTCTTTTAACTTTAGGGTAGTTTGTAAGGTTATTACATTTCAGTTTTATATTTTAAAGACAATTATGTTGGGATTCTACATGATATTAAGGGTAAACTGAGCAGCACTGTTGTTTGGAAATGGGGGGTGAGGATATGGGAGAGTGATAAAGAAAAAAATTTAAAAGCACTTCAAAATAGTTGATGTAAAGAGATGCATGTCAAGTATGTGTGAACACATGTTTGTATGTGCCTGCACATGTTTGTCTATTCATTCTACCCTGAAACATGCAAATAGTTCACAAAGTGTTTTCCTTCCTCTCAATCCACAGAAAACCAAAAGGGACGTCAATAACTTTGATCAGGACTTCACCCGTGAGGAGCCGGTTCTCACGCCAGTGGAAGACACCATTATCAAACAGATCAACCAGGAGGAGTTCAAAGGCTTTTCCTACTTTGGCGAAGAGACCCTGTCTTAAAGCTAAAGCCCTCATGTCTCTTGCGCTGTACGTCCCGCACACGCCCGCTGTGAGCGTCTGGTGTGCCTCACATGCCATGAACTCACTACAGATCATCATGTACCAAATAATTTTAATGCTTTAATTTAAAAATAGTTAGGCGTCGATTTTTCCTGCTGAACCCCTTCAAGGACTAATGAGTAATCTTTATTTAATGGATGTAAAACACTGAGCTATACTATATAAGTGCCATTGAGCCGTAAAGAAAGAAGCAATTTCACATTACAATCAATTTGCCGCTGAATCTCATTTGGTCTTTTAGGGAAGAATTTACTCATAATCCCATAATCCTCTTCCTGAATCCTCCTCTAGTGGAATCTATACACATACTCTATATGTCCATTCTCAGTTTTAAAATGCAAAAAACAAATGTAAATAACCAGTGATTGTGTTAGAAATGTAACACGTATGAACATGTTGGGAGTTGGGAGCATTAAAGCATTTTGATCATGTGATGGTCTGTTACCCAATAATTGGAGGGTACTAGAAAAGCTGAAGCACAGACAAGGATGATCATGTGACCACCTCTTCATTACCATTTAAAATAACAGTGTTGACATAAAGTGAACACATGTTGTGAGCATGTGTGTGTGTTTGGAGGGTAGTGTTATAGAAGTGCCCACTTTAGTGTTTGTGTGTGTTTTGTTACATTACTGGATCATCTTGTTGCTAGGACATTGAAATTGTGGATTTTTACGCAATGCAACAAGACCTTAAATCATGAATGGGTCCGGACAGTAGCCAGTCACGTCTCTCTCTGCATACATGTCCTGATTATCCTGATTAGCCTGTGAACTTTGAAAATAGACCAATAATCTACTGCATGGTTATGCATATAATAATGTGTATTACTAGAAAACAACAAACTGTTATGTGCAATATTTTGTGTGTATGTTTGTCTGGCGTTCCTATATTTTTTTTCTTTGTTTGTCTGTCTGATGCCAGTTGCTGATAGGCCAATTATCATTACACTTGGCTTGTTGGGTTGTGAAGTCATGCAATATCAGACACAGGTCCTTTATTTCAGTGATGCTGTACCTCTAGTCTTTCATACTAGTCTAGTCTCTTTACTGTCTAGCCTAGTCTCTATACTCTGTAGCCTAGTCTCTCTACTTAGACAAGAGACAAAAATAAAAGTAAAATTCACAACTGATCTTCCATTCCAGAATAACTGCAGCAACCTAAACTTTATTGTACCCTAATGTTGAACTAACTGACACCTTTTTAAATGTGACAAGCATAACAAGTAACATTTTGTGTTTATGACAATCAGTTCCCACACCTATAAAAAAAATATTCACTGGTTCTTTGCAGCATTATAAACATTGGCATAGAACATAGAAATAATTAGAGTCTTTTTATCAGGAACCATTAGTGGCTGTAAAGGGTTCTTGAGTTGCTTCTTTAATATTTCAGATGAGTAAAATAATAGAATTTTGAAACTGGTGTAACTTTAAAAAGGTTCTGCTTCAAGCTTTAAAGGTTACAGACAAACGCTTTCAAGGAGTGAATTTTATTATAAACAGAGAAAAGACATGTATTTGCACTACATTCAGTATATTACAACATAACATTTCATCACAGATTTTACAGCATTTTTAATTGTTAATTTTTGCTATTTTTCTGTCCGTTTCTGTTACGTTTTCTTATACAAAGACTTTCCAAAATCATGCTTCTGTTGTTGATTTTTAATGCATATTTTACAGTTTACGTAGTTCATTTTCTGCTTGATTTGTTTTATTTGTGTCTTTTTATTTTCACTTGTTTGTTTTTTAAGGCATGGTTGGCCTCAATTGTGCACTCTTAAACCGACATCTGCTTGCCAGAGTCCATTAACAGGAGCTTCACTGCGCAACTCCTGCCAAATACCTGTGCCCTGATGCACACTTCACAATGTTATTTCAACTCAATGAGTGATATTTTTTTTCCTTTTTTTAGGGGGGATTTTATTTTGTTGTTTTGGAATGATGCTACTTAAACACATTAACAAGTTCCAGCAAAATAAATATAAACATGCCTAAAAAGAAGTACCTTTTTGGTAAAACGTGAATCTGTGTATCTCAAAGGAATACATGTTTGCACATACAGAGGTACAGTGCATATTAATATAAGTTATATAAGTATTTTACGTCACTGTAAGTATCATAAATGTGTATGTATTTGTTTTTATTGTATTGTGCAGCTTCATTTGTACAGTAAGTATTAAGACTTTTTTTAATTTGACATCTCCGCCATCCATCACTGTCATGTCATTTTTCGCATTTTACTGTGTGCCAAATGTACTGTACTCGAAGGATGTGAATGTGCATTGTTTGGTTTGGAACCTATTAAAGAAGATGTCAAAAACCACCTATATTGTTTAAACACAAAATTGTTCTCCAAATTTATATGTGACAAGATCACAGGTTTTATGCGGTACACTTTTTTAGGGAATTCTTTACTTGTTAAGAATGCTGGAAGAATATTTCAATAGTGCTTGATTACCTTTTAATTAATTAATTCTTAATGATAAATATATATAATGTACAGCTAATCGGTCATTTTTGCAAAATAAACCCTGACAGGGTGATTAGAATTATGGTGGGCCTTGTATGCTGGTTATTCTGAACAGGTTTATTTTGCAGTAATGACCAGATGTACATTATCCTGTGTATTACATGGCTACAAAATACCTAAATAAATGGACATTAAATATTATTTGAACTTGATTTTTTTTATTAGGTTACTTGCAGTGACTCTGGACAAATAGAACATGAGCACAGCGATGTAGAAAATAGAATTCAAGAAAAACAATCAAGAATCAAGTGTTTAAGACAGCAGTGGAACAAAAACGATGCATTTAAAGTGTAAAGTTTAAAATTATTTCAAAAATGGAAGAGGAAATGATGGGACGAAAAGACAGAATTAAGAACAAGAGAGAAGCTAGTGTAAGGGTCAACATGACCCAAACTTGAGTGAAGTATGTGTCTTTTCAAGCATGACCTTGTGCTCTTAATAGAGGCTGTAGAAATCCATGGAAATGAGAAAAATCATATGTCTGTAACTTTATGGATATTTATAAGTTATACTAACTTTGCAGATAAGAGTTTGTCAGAGACTTATTTTGAGAACAAATTACTGATCAGACATTAGCTGTTACATAGGTAAAATAAGATAATATAAAAATGATAAACCATAATATACACAATAAAGCAGTAACTATTGTTATTAAATATGGTGATGATGTTTCTGTTTGGGCTCAATTTGTCACCAGCAAAACACAAATTGAACAAATCTTAAATTACGATTAAACAAATCTAAATAGACATTTAATAGCCTTGAAGTCTGAAACACCCCAAAGAGAACATATTAAATGGGACAACAGCAGCCTTGACAGGTTATAGATAGAAAAAAATCAATATCTTTTCATTTGCTCCAAGGTAAGTTTTCAGGGCTGAAAGGGCTTTTTACCATTAACCAGGGTATAAACATAAATGTGGTCTTTTGTTACATTTTCAATATTCTTATAAATCTGAGATGTATTGTTCCTTCCACAACAGGGTAGTTTTAGCTTCCGTTGCGTTTCAATACCTTGAATATAAGTGTGAATGAAGCCGTAAGCTTGAAGGTACAGAAACTCACAGGACACTCAAAGCACTGTCAGCTCTGACGGTGGGCGTTTTACAGCGGCAGAACTAACCAATCACAGAGCTCTAATTGATTGTTCGACTGTCAAGCGACCCTTCTGTGCTGCGCTGCCTACGTCTGTGAAGTAACTTCACTGCTGACCCTCAAAACAAGCGTGGAAACTCGGACCTGACGCCGTGCTTTACAGCGTCTGGATTTTACAAAAGTGGAAGACTGTACAATCCTTGGCAGTGTTCTAAGACTGTACAGTCCACTTTCGGTGTTTGTTTACAAGTGGAATGGACTTTATTGTATTTTAAGAATTGTACTTCTCGGTGATCTGGAGCGTGTCTCCTTTGCAAACATATCGTACTGGTGTTGAACTTCGGAAATTACAAAAGAACCGTGAAATATAAAGAAAGATGACGGGTGAAAAAGAGAAGAAGAGGTAAGTTTAGTGGTCTGCAAATTGTATTTACTGTGCTATGATCGGTTGCATACACTGTAAAGCTGTGCGCGCAGTTTAAGTTTTATTGAGCAACAAGTGAATTAGTGACACAGCGCGCGGCAGTAGTTCATTCACCGCTGTTTATTTAACCTGCTGTAAAACAACGTAACACGACCGTTGTGAAAGAAGAAAAACACTTTTTACTCGGCACTCATTTTATTTATCATATTAAATTAATAATTGCTTTAAGGTATATGTCAACTGGTCATTTGTAGATTCGAACATAATGAACCAATAGACTATTTGTCAAATAATACTTTTGAGTTATGTGTCATGAGAATTATGCATTTGTGTATATTTAAAACTATAGTCCTGTTGGGTTTTTTGAGGGGGGTAAACGTTTACCCTGAAGTTCCCAGCATGCGCATGCTACTTTTATAACATTGAAGCATATCATAGCATTATAGAATAGTATAATATTTTCAAAAATCTTTTGTGTATGCTAAATGAAACTTAACCATCGTCAATTGAACTAATGTTATTAGTTAGTACGTTGAATATTTGTAGCACAATAAACAAAACAGGTAGGACTCAGTTATTTGTAAAATGCCTGGTAGTTAGGTGACATCTTATTGTTAAAGGAGTTTAAATATTTAAATATTAACTCAGCGATTTAGGTGGAACATCAGACTGCCAAATGTCCTATTAATGAGAGACAGGGATAGTGCGTGCGGGTATATGTGTATCAGAGCGCCTTCACGTCTGCTTCGTCCTCGTGACAGTTCTTCTTATCAGATAAATCTCAGGGTGGCAGAACATAAACAAACATTGCTACTAAACTCATATGAAGAGAATGTATCTTACTAAGCATGATTGATTCAGGAGGGATACAGACACTATAACCTCAAGACTTTTGGCTGTTTGTCCATGATCACAAACTGTAAGACACATTTGATGCCTTCAAAAGCACTGAAAGGGCCCAAAAGGGTGTGTGTGTTTGTTTATGCCTGTCTAATCCATATGTTTTGCCTGTTTACTGTTAACAGGAGAAAGATTATCTTGAACCACAGAGTGTATTTTGACATATTTGTATGCCTGCATGTTTGAATGATAGCATAGCTCTCTACATGATCCCTTGTGAATATGCTGCCTACAGTATATGGGTGAGTTTAAATAGGTCAGAATAATTGCAATTAAGAATTGTTTACATCTACAAGCCACGGAATAAACCAGCCTTTGATAAAGTCATTGTTATGATAATCATCAGGGCTTCAAATGAGCAAGGAGTATTTGCGTCACATTCAAAAGAAGCAGATAGATTGCTGTCACACTTCCACACAAGGTCATTTGCGATGATCAGTTAGGGCACTTTCTCTTCATCATTTGTTGAAGTTCTCCCTTACGTCATCCTGATTCATCAGGCTTTGTTTGTGATTCAATCTGCATGTTAGAGAGAGAACACGATGAAGTGGCTCATTTACGAAGAGAGAAGCAGTGCTTTGTGAGGGCCTCTGTTAACTCAATGCTGCAGTCCCTCAGCCTCAGGCCGAGAGCTGGACAGGAGCCTGCTGCGAATTGTGCACTGTTTCAAGTCAGTGTGCTATCCAAGTTCGGCTCATCGCTGCCACAAATCCACTTAACAGCACCTACTGTACTGTTGGTTCCTCCAGTCAGGGAATGGAGCTTAAACTCTTTAAGCAATCAGGCTTCATAATTAAGATGTTCCATTTAGATCAAGATTTCAAGAGAAAAAAAGACTGGGTGACCTTGGTCCTGACAACTCAATGGTCCTGTTATTAAACTGCAAACCTGAGTGAGGACGTTGTACGGAGTGCTAGTATTTGGGCATAACATCACAATTGCAAGCGTGATCCTGCTTTTATACAACAGTTCAACAGACAATGGCAATATGTTAAGTGGCAAAAAAACCTGTTGGAACTACTTTACTCACACCACAGATTCAGAATTTGCCATCGCTCGGTCAAAAGGTGTGTCCAAGCCTCCATTACGAATTCAAAAATGTTAAGAGAGGGAGATAGTGACAGTGAGACCGTGTGACTGAGCGTGTCATCACCTGAATTTGTCAGACATGTTCACTGAGAAGATCGATAACATGTAGTAACATATAGTATGGTTTTAATGGTTAATTTTTCAATGGTTAATTTTGGATTGATACAAAACAATAAAGTGCCCAAATCAGATCTGAGGGCTGAAAGAAATTGTTGTATACATTAAAATATCTAATAACATCACTATACCATGAAGCTTCCAAAGTAATTTTTGAGGTGATAGTGAGACTGGGCGATATAGTTCACATTTGCATTGACATTTTGACAGTGTTTAACTATTTGTCTTCCCTGAGAAATGAACTTGTGACCCTGGCATTGCTGCTATTGTGCAAGCTGAGCTTCAGGAGCACAACATTTGATATGCACAGAGATAGCAGAAACAGTCTATTTACATAGAACAAATTCCAATGTATGTGTGTTACTCTAAAGATTTTACTGTAGCTATTATTAAAAGTTGAATTATTTTAAAGAGTGCTTTTAAAGAGCTTGTGTTAAAGATGAAAAAATATTTTTAAGGCATTTGGTTTAACAGCATTCCAGATTTAAACAGTAGCAAAAAGTGTCACAGCTGATAAATCAAGTCGAAATGGAATTTTAAGAAAATGGGTTCAGGACCCTGTTTCAAGAATTAATGTTGTCACTGCTTAGACCACTGCGTGGCGTATTTCACATATATTAAAATAATGTTGGTATTTCCTCTTTTAGTGACAAACATTTAAAATGTTCATATTATTTCAGAGCAAATAGAATTTAATTGATATAATTTTATATAAATATATAAATTATATACATTTATGTATTAATTATCAAATTCTTTCAAACGACTTAGAAAATCTGGGTTTTTTTTAGCTCTGTTGCCAAACCCTTAATTTCTTTATTTTTCTCATTGTATCATTTTTAGGTATCAGCGTTGGGCATTTGAGTACATTTGAACTGGTGTGGGAAGTTAAGGCCTTTGTTTTTACAGGAGAATCTAAGATATAAGACTTTAGGGGAGAAATTCAAAAAGCTCCCAGCTGTAGGACTTGTCTAAACAGAAATGAGCAGTTTATTGTGACAGGATCTCTAGAGATGGTCTGAACGGAGACTTTGAGTCCCCCACCCTCAGCTAACGGCAGGGGTGCTAGACATTGCTCTTAGTTTGCGAGCTTATTTTTTCTTTCTGGTTTTCTTGTTTTTCACCAATGTCCCTCATTCACTTGCCTCCTATTCTGTAGCTCTGTCTCTTCTTTCCTGAGGTTTGCTGGTCTTCACCAGTGTTTTTCCACTGTTCACCTTCCCAAGACCACTGTCTTCTGACACTTCCAGCCTTTTCTTCCTTCCGCAACATGCTTCACTATCACATCTATTTCTAACGTCAGCTTTAAGATGAACTTTACTCTCATTATCCTTATTTGGTTCCCATCACTTAACTACGTCATCAGTGTATTTGGCCCTGATTTCCTATAATTAGACGAAATTCCTGAAAATTAAGTCTATCTGTAAACAAAACTGTGGCACCAATTAACAGAAATGAAGCTTGGTTTTAAAAATCAGTTTAAATTTAGGTTGATTTGGGCAAAAAAATTGCAAAGTGTGATTAGTTTGTTAAATATTGAAATTGAGCTTCAATATGATAAACAGTTAACACATTATCATAAGCCTCATGCAGGCTTTTAATATGTGTAGTAGATTACAGACAGCACATACAGATGTTTATTGTGATGAAATTGCATACTTTTGCTGAGAACAATTACATTGTACAAATTAGAGTTAGACCCCAATTTTATTCTGATTACTTGGACAGTCCTAATCTGCAGCATCCTTTGAGTTTCTCCCATTAAGCCTGTATTGGCCTGTAATTTGTCTGTGTCTATATATATATGTTTGAAAAACTGAATGCTGTGGGGTAAGACTGAATACAGATATATCGTTGGAATGTGTCACAAATGTTATCCTTGCACTAAAAACTTCATCCATTTCTGTGATTTTTCTTTTTTTCTGGTTGAGAGGCGTGTGCTGGTGCTGATTGTTTTGCTGTACACCAGAAGGTGTTGTTCTGAAAGATTAGAGATTAGCCCAGACTGCATTGTTCTCCATTTGTGTTTAGTAAAATGCCAAAATGACAGGAAGACAGACTGTAAGCTGGAGAAGCAAGAGCCTTATTTCTTAATTGTTACTTAGGTTTTGGTGTTACACTTCATCTTCAGCCTTGCTGTATCTCAGACACTTAACTTCACCTCTCTACTGTTACGTTACTGATTAACAGTTTAAAAAAAAGAGCTTACAGGTGGCAGGACCCTTGGGTTACATATTGCTTACTTTTTTAGAACACCTACTGGGCTTAGAAGTTTCTCCCTAATGTGTACTGAAAGGTGAACTGAAAAGGTTAAAAGATGATATCCTCTCACCTCCTTCAGTTAAAGAAAGTTTAAAAGGCTATTAAAGGGACAGCTCACCCCAAAATTACAATTCTGTCATCATTTATTTTGATGTTGTTCTGAATCTGTATGACTTCTCTTCTGTGGAACATAAATGGATTTTTTTAGTTCAAGCTGCTTCTTTCTATGCAGTGAAATTAAACAGTAATGAATAGCTGTCTTAGCTGCCATAGCAAATTATGGAAGTAATGACACATTCCAACAATATCTGGATACAGTCTTACCCCATAGCATCCAATTCTTGTTTTCCTCACCTTGTAAGTTGCTTTGGGTAAAAGTGTCTGCTAAATGCCTAAATGTATATGTAGTAGTCTGCTTGTACTATAAGTCTGAATGTTAGGAGAGATTTAGTGCAAGCTTTGTGTGAAGAACTGATAACTGATAAGTCTTATTCAAAGATCAATCATTTTAGGTGAACTATCCCTTTAAATTACAAAAACTAAATTTATTGTTATGTAGGCTATTAGATGCTATTCATATAGAGTTATTTTTGGTTTTTGGCTACCTCTAGTCCTTTGCTAGAAAAGCAGCAGGTGACATGCAGTATTTCACTGTTGCAGCTTTGTAGTGCTCCATCTTGCCCCATGTTGCCCATCTCCACTGTTTGCTCTGTTCACAAACACTCAAGAGCCTCTGGGTTTGTCTGGACCTTTAGCATCTGGCTGCTGTGTTTCCCAAAGCATAGAGCTGTTTGTTATGAAAATAGTTGTGTGACAGGACAGCAGATAGCAGTGGTTTAGACCTGGCTAGTTCTTTCTGGCTAGTTCTACCTTGGTCAACACTTTAGTGACATATTCTCTTCTGAAAATTTGATTAAAATCCGGGCCCATCAGAGAGAATGTGAGGAGTAAGTGGTGTTCAAAGTTAGATTAACAAGTGAGGGCTGCCTTACTGGCATTCAGTACAGCTGCTATAAAAGCAGTTATTAAATTAAATTAAAGGGATAATTTATCCAAAAATGAACATTTTGTGAGCATTTACCCTCATTTGACCAATATGATTACCCTTATTCCATGTAACACAAAACATTGTATTTTTTAGAATTTGAAATAAAAACGGACAGTTCACTCTACAAAGTTGCAAAAAAACCCAGAAAAAGTAGTCCACATGAAAGCTGCGCTATTTACCAAGTTCAAAAGAAACATAAGCTGTTTGTTGAAAATCTCCCTAAATGCTTGCAGATGAAGCAAATTTGTTTCTGGTTTGTGACTGGTTTGTCTGATTTTGTCTGGTTCTCTTTACCTATAATGTTTTTATTTTCTCTACATTCATCCACTAAAAGTGGTCAAATGACTTAATAAAAGTTAATTGGATTTTAGTAGTTTTGTGTTTCTTTAAATGCTCACAGTTAACCCTATTTATTAAAGGGTCATTATCCTATTTTGCATGTCTTTTAATTCTTTTAACAAAATGTGATAACCTTTGACCTGATGTCACCAAGCCCTTATATTTCAGCCCCTCCCTATCAACCTGATTACATTCTTGTGTGTAACACCCAGTTTTCACAATCAATTCCAAATTAATAAAACCAAGTCCAGTCATAATTTTTTTCTTGTCCAATATCTGATTTCACGCTGAAATATATTGAGTTGCGAAAGGCAACTGGAATTCCTCACTCTTCCCCAGGAGCATGATAATGTACAGTTACAGTGACATGTAAGACAGTCATATCTGTAAGTGTCAGTTACAGCATTGAGGCAGGTATGTGCTTTGTATGGTTCATTTAAAGTTAACACTTGCTTCATTCATGCACCATTAGTATCTTGCAACTTTAAGGTTGAAATTAGTATGCTACGCTGCTACACGAAGGGGAGAATCTGTACTATGCTTCAGGTCATATGTATGTGGACCATGAAGATTTATTGTGCAAGGCTAAAATTGCTGCGTCATTTATGTCATGGTCTAGGAATTCCTTGAGAAAGGACGAACATAGACACCCGCATCCAGGTACTTAGTGAGGTTAATGCATGCACATGCAAGGGTGATTATTTGAAAGGCAATTCTTTTTATATGCTATTACCGTTTAACCTTGTCAAAGGTGGAGTGCTAATGTTTCCCTTACCCACAGCTTTTTTTCCAACAAATTCTTTCCAACAAATTTTACAAAACAAAAAACAATTTAAGCAATTTGATTGAAAAGTTGAATTGCTAAATGTTTATAATATACAATATTATACACTATACAATTTCAGAATGTCTTTGTTTTGTCCCCTTTTGCTCAAATGACAATGTGCACTCAAGCTGGCTTGGTTTGAATAAAAATTTGCTATGTGGAGTTTTTACATGTTTATGTATGTTTAATTTATTCATGTATATATGTTCAGGTATATATTTATCAATACATAACTGCTCACTGATTAAAAGTCTGGTAGACTGTGCCTGTAGCTGCTTTACATTGTTCTTGATCTATAAGTACCAACTAATACAACTAATGAATCCACCAATAAACTTATTAGGAGTCCATCTAGTAACATTTTTATAGGTTTCTGTTACATTGTCAGGTTCTTTAGTTTCGTATGACACAGAAACAGTTTGGGGAGGTTCTGGATGGTGAAGGTCAGTGATGGGTTTCAGGAGAGGTCCGATAAGCACGAGGTGGAATAGCCGAGGGGACAGCGCTTAATTTAGTGCATTTCATGCAAGGCAAATGACCAACCCTGCAGTCATAGGGTAGCTTGTCATTGTTTGCATGCCTAAATAGGTCAAGACTGCTTAGTCCAGTTGTGTGTTTATGTTTATAATTACTCCTTTGCTGTGCAACCGTTTTAACATTAACCACGTCTGTGCGTGCAAAACCATAAATGCACCTGCAGAGCCCACCTGCTTAAACAGTTTAAATAGACTTTCCAACAGCTCAACTAGATTGTTAATGTATTTATTTATGACTTGGTTAGGATGTGAAGGCAACTCATATTTCAACTTCGACCACATGACTTCAAGAGGCTCATAGCTCATTTACCAAACTGGATAGCATTTCATCATGACAAGCTGACATTTATCACTTTTGTGTTAAATACTTTGAATTCTTACGGCAGTCTGAACAGTTCCACTGCACATGAATTTCAGTCACAAAGTGACCTCAAACAATCTATGTTGGCATTAGTTGAATGTATTAGATAATATTCTATATCAATAGTTAATAATGGGACCCATTTATTGTTTAGGAAGAGACACAGTGTTACAGTCTTACAGCATGTCCTAACAGGCATTACAAGTGATTAAAACTGTTTGTTTATTTGTGAGGTTTTGCCCTAAACCATCATGACCACAACAAGCAGTCTTTTGATTTGTCTTTAATTTGTGGATTGTTTAGTTTCTGTTTCTACCTTGTCCCAGAAAATAAGTGAGCAAGAAAAGTGAACCTTTGCTGTTTAGCATGTTTAAAAAGCAGCGTTGTAAGGATTTGACAGTAATTTAGCTTTGCTTGTATTTTTTTCAGGGGCTTAAATAAGACCCTGTTGACATCCGCGTCTGCTACAGAGGGTTCAGCAAGTACACAAGACACTTTTTTCCCCCGAGTGAATGCTAGATCTCCATTGTTTAATGCCCTGCAGTATCATCTAGGCCTGTGCACTAACAGTAAAGTAGACTGTATATCTGTGGCACAAACTGAACATATTCATCCACAGCACAGAATGCTCCACATACAGTCTAAAGGAGTGAAGTATGTTACTCCTTTTAAAAGATAAAAACAAGCTTAATTTGACATTGTACTTTGAACATGAGCATAAATCATTAAATTATGAATATCTTTGTATGTACACATGGCAGATCTTTGTATTACAAATGTAGAATGGAACAGCGTGACTTTCTCCTTCAGTGCTGCCTCCCATTGTTGAGTTTTACATTTTGGCTGGATGTAATAAATCTTAACATGTGAGGTATTTCACTAAAGCATTATAAAAGTCTTTGGTCATTAGAACAATTATTGGCATCATATCTATGTATTTATCTTCTGAAGGCTCATTGGATGCAGGACAGGAAACGAGAACGCCAACCACAGCTCACTTTAGATCTCAACATGGTCCCCATGGAAACTGGCCCAGTACCTATTTATTTTCTTAAAAATAGGACAAGAGGAAGAAAGGATCTGAGTGTTGTTTCTGTTGATGTTAGCCAATCAGGGACTCTTTTGTGGAGAGCAATTTGGACATCATTGCGTGTGACCTGACAGAGAGGCAAAACATCACCCCACCAATTATTATATTATTGTCGTCTGTTTTTGAACGGCAAAGAAATGAGTCGCAAAAGAGACCCTAGTGTATCTTTATGTATTATTTGTAATGCCTCAAAAACTCCAATCGATCAACAATAGTTTTTTATTTTGTTTTTGTTTAGACTGTTATCATTTTTTCCCTGGGTAAATCAGAGGTCTACCAAACAACAGTCACCATTTGTTTGACTATTTTATATTGCAGGAAAGGTCTGTCTGAGTTTAATTGTAAGATTTGCGCTGTTCCAAGACTAAATGAGTTTCTTCAGTGTTTCCTGTGAGTTTAACTGAAGTTTTTCTTGCTTGTCAAACATGTGGATGTTGCTTTATCTGTGTACTTTCATACCCACAGGGGCTGCGGTATGCCACAGTTACAGTGAATGTAAAAATCACTCAGTGCCCGCAATGCATCTTGCCCTTTGAAGCGACCCACAAACCACAGCTGAAGTCAATCCAAGTTCCTGAGCAGTATACTGTTCCCCTGAGCTTTATCAGCTGTCTCCTCATTTATTATCATTGATTTTCTTTAATTATCTTTGTTTATTTATTTACATCATGTGAACGTCATAGAAATAAATTTCACCAGCCTTGCTCACATTAAGGTTCAATCCCGGTTTCACATTTTTATTATAATTATTTCTGATGATCTATAATCATCTACTATGGAGTATATGACAAGAAATTTGTTGAACCAGATTCCCCCAGTCCTGCTCCTGTGGCAGTAAATTAGTAAAAAGAAATATAAATGTAAATAATAAAAAGTAAATAAATATAAGTAAATAAAGTTCCAGTAAATCATTGCTCGTCATAGAACAGATATGTTCTAATTTGGGACAAAGCAATACTTTTGTTTATTAAATACAGGATGTATAAGAAATCATTCTGATGAGGCACTTGAGGCTGTCCACGCTGTTGGCTATAACAAGACAGAAATCTCCCACTTGATATCTAGTGCTGCGTCATCCTCCACTGACAGTTTGGATTGACTAGAATAAATCAAGTTATAAAATAACAGAGCTGTAGCACTGCTTTATTTACTGGTTTATTGATTTGTCCTGTTATGCAGTTTACAGTTAGTCAAATGATTGAACAAGCAATCTGTTTCCCACAAACCCAGAAAGCGTACGTTTTATTGATGCTATTACTGTTACTTTGATCAAGAGATGTAACTGATTACGTTGAATGCAGACCTCATTAATCAAAGGATGTCTGTGTGCCTGTGTGTTTGGATTCACCACCTGCAGGACACTGGGCTGTTCTCCACTGGCTCGGTCACCAGTCTGGTGTGTGAAAAAAGACTATCAAAGGCACAAAGAGACTGTTTTTCTCTAAGACCTCATAATCACTCAGAGTAAAAAGAACCTTGTGAATGAGTCTGTCTGTGTTTTCATAGACTGCAAAGCCAACTGTGTTTACTGTGTTTGTGTACAGGGTGCTAACACATACAAACTTGTTTACATTTTTAATATAGGGAAAGAAAAGCCTATTAACTAATTATGTCAAGGTCTTGGCATTGGTCATATTTTTAAAGTGAAATACAAGAATATAAATGAGAGTAGATTGTAGACTTTTTGTGGCCAACTGTCCTGACCAGTTTTAGCCACAACAGTTCACCTGGTTTCTGTACATTATGTCTGTAAGCCTCAAATACAACTAAATTTCATTGATTCAAATCTGCTCTGAATAAAGTAACTGTATACTAAATATAAGGAATTTGAACAATTCTGGTTTTAATTATTATTTTATTTATTTCTGTTTATTAGCAATTACAGTTACTTGATAGCATTCATGATTCTTTTGAGGAAGCACAAAACTCCTCCATCACAATGATTGGTTGTACGTAAACAACAATTCTACAGAAAAAACAACACAGTTTCATTCAGTTTTAGCACATGTCTGAATTAGTTTATCTTTGAAAGGATTTGAATATTGCACAACACAAGCCTAATGACAAAACTAGAACTAAAGCTAGAACTTTTAAGGATTTTAGGATTAGCCACTAATATTAAACAACGCGCCATTATTTCAAAAATTTCTAAAGTAGGTCATGTTTGAATGGTTCTACTCCATGCAGGTTAGAGCTCATCTATGCTTTCTTTTAATCATCTCACTCATTTCTCTGTATGTGTGTATAGGTGCAGCTCAGAGCGCCGCAAGGAGAAGTCTCGGGACGCAGCGCGCTGCAGACGCAGCAAAGAGACGGAGGTGTTCTATGAGCTGGCTCACCAGCTGCCCCTCCCACACAGTGTAAGCTCACACCTGGACAAAGCGTCTATCATGAGACTGGCCATCAGCTTCCTGAGGACGCGTAAACTCCTCGCCTCAGGTGTGTGACTGAACAGGGGCACAGAGTTAATCACATAAGGACAATTATATGTATAAGGCTGCCAGGCAATCAGACTCTCACAATGTTTTGCTGTTTAACTGCCTGGTGCCATTTCCTTTTTCCTTGATATTCACATGGTTGAATGACAATTGAGTATCTTGATGTATAATTTTGAAATTAAAAAATGAATTTATTATTAAAAAGTAATTTAATATATTAATAACTGATATAGTATTATAGTATCTGCATATATTTATATATACTGTGTAGAAGTAGGCATTTTGGACACCCCTACTCATTAATATTAAAATATTACATATTTTAAATAAACAGTAGTAAGAAAAAAACAATGAAATAACAAAAATAGAAGTATAGAAATTAAATTTAAATTATATTTCATCTTACTCAAATTAGTCACCTTCACTCAATGCTACATTACAGCTCTACTTATTCGCTTAGCTAACTATGAGGTGCAACAGTACAGTGTCATGCATGCTGGCCACTTGTTGACTACTGTTCATTTACCAAACATTTTCTAAAATATACATATTTTACATTTTATATATGTAAAGAAATGTTTAATTATATGCAAACATTTGATATTTTAAGCATTTAAGCCGTCTTTAAATCAAAAGAAACATTAAGTGAGTCCAAATATATATGTATATATATATATAAAAAAGTATGTGAAGCTGCATTGGTAATAGATTACCAAAATAGATTAATTCATAATCAAAGCCGCCATGATTGGAAAAAAAAAACTTCCTCCCAACAGTGAAGCATGGTGGTGGAAATGTGAAGGTCTGGGGCTGCTTTTCTGCCTCCGGGCCAGGGCAACTCCATATTATTCAGGGAAACTTGAATTCTTAGACCTATCAACAGAGAGCTGAAGCTGGGCCGAAAACATGACAATGACCCTAAGCATTCAAGCAAATCCACCAAGGAATGGCTTAAAAGAAAGAAGGTTCACACTGTTGATTGGCCTAGTCAAAGTCCGTATCTCAATCCACAAATGTTGTGGCTAGACCTGTTCTTAGAGGCCAGGTCATCTGGCAACGCATCGTGCCAGATGTTCTTCCAAACTTTCTCAGCTGGCTGGGTTCTGCAAGGCGGAGTGGGCAAAAATCCCCAAAGACAGATGTGAGAGACTGGTCAGTGGTTACAGAAGACGTTTGGTTGAAATAATGGCTGCAAAAGTAGGTGCCACAAGCTACTAAATAATTTAATTCAATTTTATTTATATAGTGCATTTTACAATGTTACATTGCTTCAAAGCAGCTTTACATAGAGAAACAAAGAATAATAATAAAAACTCAGAACAAATGACATGTTAATGGTATTATTGCAAATAATATGTGTGAGATTTATAAGACTTATTAGGTATACTAGGTTTATAGTATGTTTATGGATAAATGGTTGATTGAACTGATAAAACCACAAACTTATTAAACAAAATATGCATTCTAGCTTACATAAGGGATGGCATATAATAGATAACATCTTATGGGACCGGGGTATATGGGATTTGCAATAGTACCATAAACTACACACAACATCCAAGAGTAGCATATAGACATACATAAGCTCTTGTTTGAACTCTTATCTGGGCTTACTATCATTAGCACAGTTCATGAGGAAATGTGCTACTGATGTCAGACTGCATTAAAGTTATTGTTGTATTATACAAATGAGAGGGTGCTGTATGTAAGCTTATAATTGTGTTAGTGAATATTGAACCTGCTGTTACTCTGTCTGGGTTAATTATCTTTAGCTGTAGGTGCTAATATCATAATTCAAATCCAGCACACAATGAATACAACAATTTAATAAAAACCTACAGAGCATATTTAATAACAAATACAACAAATGTCAAAGAAAATTAATGTGTGTATCAGTATAGATGTTGTGTTTATAAAAGTTTCCCCAAAAATTTTAAATCATTTTTTTAACCCTCATACAAATATATGTGACATTCTTGTGTGAAACACAAAAGATGATGTCGAACATAATTTTTGTGCATTTAAATATTTTTTTATTATTATTTATAAAAGTGGGTGGTGATGTAGGCTGTCAGATTCCAAAACAGACAATGAAAGTATCATAAAAATGGTCCATATGAATTGTGCACTATATAGTAGAACGAACAGTTGTACAGACCAATTTTATGTCTAATTTCTTGTTTTATAAAAGAGTAGCTTAAGCCATCTTTAAAATATTTTCTTTTGAGTTCCACAAATGAAGTCATACAGGTTTAGAACAACATAAGTATGAGAAAATTCTGACAGTATTTTTGATTTGGGGCAAACTGTTCCTTTAAGGGTCGCTGCACTGCTCCTGTTCTTTTGAAAGTTTCTTTGACTAAAGGAGGCAAGAGGATGTGAGTTTGCTGGTATTGTTTGTGTGTCTTGATTATAAAATTAGAATTTCCGGAATCTGGACAAAGGAGCCCCTGCATTTGACATTCCTTTCTGTGTTTGGACAGACACTAAAGACGACAGAACAGAATTAGCTCGTAGTTTCGTCTGTGGGCTGCTACTGTAAATTGCCTCTGGTGCAGGTCACTTACCTTTGAGGATGATTTTGAAGCTTTAGATTTGAAGATGAAATGTTTAGCTACATGCAGAAATGGAGACGCACACAAACAGACAGAAAGAAAGAGAGAGAGCACAAGAGAGAGTATACACACATTGAAAGGCAGACCTGTCAGTATGAGATGACACATCAGATAGTGTTATCAGCTGGTCTGTGAGATCTGCACTAGCAGCATGATTGGTGCTTTCTTTAAGCCTGGCGCTCTTCGTCTCGGGCCAGCCAAAACACAGACCAACGCTGGCGCCAAACATCCATCCATCCCCTCCTCCTCCTAGCATCACCATACCCACGCTGAGGGTGTATGGGAAACACATTTTACATAAGATCCCCAGTCCCCTATGCACTGATTCACTATTTAGATTCACTGATTCGCTCATCCACTGAACCTCTTTTCTTCCATTTGTGGTTCGAGAAAGCCTGTTATGAAATAGTTCTTTGCGGAGATACTATCTTGTTAAAGTCAGTGGCTTACTGCTGCTATAATTACTCTATTTACAGTTATAGAAATAAGTTTCCCCCTGAAATACACATGTGGGCTGTCGACATTGTTTGTGTTTTGTTGAGGAACCACCTTTGTCAGTAAAAATTGCCATTTCCTCTAGGACATTCGGTTCAAAGGTCTGTAAATTTATAGGGAAATTGCGTCAAAACGGTTTCTTAAGATATTTTATCTTTGTGTTTCTGTCAGGGCAGCTGCATTAGGCAGGGGTTTAAACATGTTTTGCCCACATGATCTAGTTCTGTATTATGTAATATAACTACAATACAGTGTGGTCATCCTTAAAAAATGAATGTGTTGCCGATATAACCTCATGATATTAGTTTTCAATGTAGATTGCCTGATCATTATGCACTGTATGATTCCCATTCTACACATGTCTATACCAGTACATCTATACAAATTAATTGATTTCCTAATGATCGGCTTCTGGAATCTCAAAGTTAGGTGCCGTTTCGTTTCATCTCAGAATGAAAGCCACCATGCAAGAATTCCTTCAAAGATGTAACCATTCTCCTGGGGCCACGGTCTCTGGGCTCGGCCCGAATCCAGCCCTGGGTTCTCAATGGGCCTTGAGAAAGTTCTTATCTGGAGGAAGCACACTGGAGCAATCACAGGCTTCCGACCCCCGTTGTGGAGCCACTATGTTCTCCATGTCCTGGTTCACTCCACCTCCCTCTTGAACCCCTGCCAGATCTACCACAGTATTCAACCAAATTTTGGTACCCAAGCCATGTTTGTTGGCGTTACCAGAAGTGTGGAAATTGTTTTTCAAATAGTGCATTGCCGTAATCCATAATTTACATTAATAATTATTATTATGTGTGTGTTGTGCATTTTTCTATTTGATATAACATTAAAAACAAATTACATAAATATGTATTTTTTTATTTAAAAATTTATTTCCAGGTTTTAATGAAAAACATGCCAGTTTTTTACGTTGTCTCATATTTTTGGACCCCAATATATATATACATATATATATATTGGCTTTGCTCTGTGTAGGTTTATGTATTTTTACAAAAGTACATATGATTGAAGCATAACCACAAATACTCATTGTACAATCTCCTTTGAAAGGTTCGCACAGATGTGGGTCTGGTAACAGATGGGGTCTCTTTATATTGACAGACTCTACAGATTTAGTATCATCAGAGCAGCATGGCATTGTGTGTGTGTGTGTGTGTGTGTGTGTGTGCGTGTGTGTGTGTAAGAATATGTGGGTATTTGTAGTGCATCTTGGTATGGTTCTGTATGTGTGTGTGTGCGTGGCATAGTGACAGAACAGAGGTCAGTGTTGTTAGGAGGGTTCAGAGTAACAGGATGAAGTTGCTGTTGTTCATTTTGGACGTCAGCCAAGGACTTGAAGATGGGCGAGTGTACACACACTCACACGCTTGTACCCATACATACACATATGGTGAATCTCGTATTTATGTTGTATTACAGGTTGTGCTACCATCACAGAGGTGTCAGATGTAGACAGGTTGATGGACAGCTGGTATCTGAAGTCACTGGGTGGCTTTATTACCGTGGTAACATCAGATGGAGATATGATCTTCTTATCAGAAAACATCAACAAATTCTTGGGTCTCACACAGGTGAGGATGAGCACATCCAGTGATTTGGGTCAAAAAGCTATCTAAATAGTTTAAACCAACAAAGATGGTTTGCAGATCTCCCAGCCTGGTTAGACTGTTCTGATTTGCTGGTTTAGAAGGATTTTGGTCACTTGTAAAGCTGGTCAGGTAATTATACACAAGCTTAGACAGGCTGGAGGACCAGTTAGACCAGCTAAAACCAGCAAATCAGCTTAGATTGTTTAAGACCTTTTTTCCAGTAATGATACCAACCCAAACAGCGAGTAAATCTGTTTTTAAAAAGAAATAAATTCTTAACGCTTAAAAAGTGTTAAGATGTAGCAATTATTTTTATAATCAGTAATGCAAAATTATGACAGTTTCTTTTAAAAGTAACATTGCAGACAGATCTCTTTAGCAGTCATACTGCATTTCCTCTGGGGTCACATAATCATAGGCATATGAAATGCCACAGCACAAGCTAAAGTTTCCTTTAAGTTAGGGAGGAAGGATGTGTCGCTTTCTTCATCCACATACAGAAGTCCACCCTCTGGCCCTTACACTTATCTGCTAGCTAATTATTGCTTCCTTACACATGGCTGCTGTTTTGCTGAATTGCAGTCTGTTATCAATTTGTTATCAGAAAAACTGTGTAAAGTAAAACACAGTTTATGTTGTTTAATCTCCCAAAATCCCTCAATAATGTGTTTTTATTAAAAGAAATGTCTCATTTTTATATTTTAATATTTATTTGGCGAAACATGATTTAAAGGTTTTTAACAGTTATCATGAGATTACCCATATAAGTAAAAATGGTAGTTGCTGTTCAGTGAAGTTACAGCCTCATTTCTTTTTTTTTTTGGTTGTAGGTGGAACTAACAGGGCACAGCATCTTTGACTTTACTCACCCCTGTGACCATGAGGAAATCCGTGAGAACCTCAGCCTCAAAGCCGGTATGTCATTTCTCACAACACTGCAAATACTTACCTTCAAAGTGGCTTTGGTTTGTTCAGCCCTAGTTCCACCTAGTTCCACACTGAAACCTTAAATTCTGGTATATGTAGACAGACACCTGTGAGAATGACAGAGAACATCCAGTCACCCAGACACAGAAAGGCATACTGTAATCACTTTCACAATTGGTTTCAATAGCTTTTTTTGACTTAGTGTTGTTTTCCGACTGCAGTACTAATAGCAGCTATTGCTAGGTAATAATCCAAGAGGTAAAAGATCAGTTTACCATGTCTTTTTGGATTAACAGTGCATGTGTCTGATGTGGGTGTATGCTAGAGAGCAAGTAAGCTAAGTAAGCATTAAAAAATGTGATACGCAGTACCTGTCAAAAGTTTGAACAAGCCTACTTTGCTATTGCTGTTTTCTACAATTTAGTTATAATTTTAGTAATAATAGTAAGGTAACCCAAATCATTAAATAGTACAGGTACATTTTGGTATGAAAAGTATGGAAATTATATAGTGGCTTTTACCATGCCAAGGCCAACTTCTTCAAATGGATTTGGGTGCAGTTTACTAGTGCACACCAAACTTAAATAAACAGTTTTCACCCCAACCAAAATGAACAAACCACAACACAAACTCTAGTGTAAAAACAGAAAACATTTCAGATTTGAGTGCAGCCTCTTTTGAGATCACTTCTTTCTCATGAGATCCCACATTCTTTTAAATGCTCATTTCACTAAACTGCTTTTAGCATGGAAGGAAGAGGCCCTGGTGTAACATAAAAACGCACTTTGCTTTTTAAGAAACATTCTTATCTCTGCATTAAAACAGACATTCTGAAATAACAAAACAAGCCTAAATGCAAATAAAACACAAAGCTTCATAAGAGAAGATTAGCTATGTGCAGAAAGAACTATCGTGCCTTTTAAAACGACCCACAACCCCTTGTGCTTTTATTCCCTTTCTGCTTTATTTGACCTCCACTCTCTCATTCCTGCTTTCCCCTCTTTGCATGTCTCCTATGACCTCTCTGCTCTGTTTTGCTAAGGTCAAGTTTCAGTGTTGCTATTTCAGGTGTTTGCCTCCCGCACTATGACAGAATGCTGCAGCGTGTTGCCTCTGCTTTTTTGGCTCTGTTGATAGAGTTGTTGAGAGGACAGTGTCGTGTGTCCAAATGAAGGGCCTTGCATGCTGTTCTATCACCCACCATTAGCATACAATGTACTGAAGCAGCTTCTGACCAGTGCTTGAGAAGTGCCTAAAATAGATAAACACATTTAGAGAAAGATTTTTTTTATAAATAATGAATTTCTTCTGTTGTCATACAATGCTACCATTGTCTTTAGATAACTGAGAATTTAAAAATCTAGTCATATAAAGAATTTTTTAGTACTGAACAGCCCTAGTCCACATTTACCTTTATTATAAGAAAAACAGCTGGCTTAGGATATTAGAGTCTTGTGGGTTTGGAACAACATGAGTGTAAGTAAATGATAACAGAATTTTCATTTTTGAATGAACTATTCCTTTAACATTCCTCACTTGTGTGAGAACATGAGGGAAAGTTCAGAGACAAATGTGCGATAAGAGCACCATATGTATTAACTGTTCCAACAATTATATTATGCTTTACCTTGTAATTCTGTTTTCTTAGAGCTTATAATATATTTTTAATGTAACTACTGAAAGACATTTAAAGTGCTGTAAAAACATATTTTGAATTGTAATAACCAAAGTAACATATATGTGTTCAGTTTAGGGGGAATGCTAGGAATGTTTTCCTGAGATTCCTGATCATTTCTAACCTAAGACTCTCTCTCTCTCTCTCTCTCTCTCTCTCTCTGTGTTAATCTGCAGGCATGGGGAAGAAAGGCAAAGAGCTAAGCACAGACAGGGATTTCTTCATGAGAATGAAATGCACAGTCACAAATCGTGGTCGTACTGTTAACCTCAAGTCAGCCAGCTGGAAGGTGAAAAACCTCTTATGAGCAGCACTGATCTGGAATCAGACATTATGTGTGAACTAATGAAGATGTTCTTTCAGGTCCTACACTGCACAGGGCATCTGAAGGTGTGTAACAGCTGCCCCGCGCGTGTGCTCTGTGGTTTTAAAGAGCCGCCGCTCACCTGCGTGGTGATGATGTGCGAGCCCATTCCCCATCCCTCAGACATTGACACACCCCTCGACAGCAAGACCTTCCTGAGCCGCCACAGCATGGACATGAAGTTCACTTACTGTGATGACAGGTACCCTCACACACAAACACACACACACTACCGCATTGTACTGAGACTGCTATAAAAACTTTAGCAAACTTGGTTGTAATGCAGGTGTCTGGTATTACACACTTAAATCAAATAATAGCCTATCAATTTGTTTTCCAGCAATATACATTATATAAATACAAAAAATATTTTTGAATTTTATAAAAGACAAAATAATGTTACTTCTTTGTACAAAGCCTTCAGCTCCTGTGACACAAAATTATACTATTTCCTAAACACACACAGTTCAAAGTGTTCATGTCATGGTTGCTATGATTGATGATGTTCCCTAAACCTGTTTTCCTACTGAAGACATTAGCATTGAGAAACTATTGAGTGATGAAATGTGCATTGTCTTTAATACTATCAAAACACCAGGTCTGTGCTAAGTGATTAATTACCTGGATGATGTATATTACAAACATCTTGTATTTTTAAAAAAGTTTGAACAGAATCATTTTATGTTCTGCTTAGTTTCCAAGGTATTTCAAAAAATGGGTCAGGGAGAGATAACATTTTCTAACATCTATTTTCACAAATGGTGAAAATCTAAAAATTCTGAAAAAAAATGTCTTGACTGTGCAAGGGATTGTAAAACAAATTGTACAGCACATTTTTGTCAAACTCGAATCAATGGGAAATTGTTTATAATAAAAGAAGTGTAATTACAGTCATAAAATGTAATAAATTACATGTCTGCATTTTTTGCAATTGTGTAAATTACATTTTTGAATAAATTAATCCATCCTGAAGAATTATAAACATCACTCATGTTGGATAATGGCTAGTTTGTCAGCCAAGCCTGCAGAAGGAATTGAACACAAGGGAAGGAATATTATTTTAAAGACATGTTTAATGGAGGTGAAGATGGCTGAAATGTTCTGTAGGAAGCTTTTAAAAGCATGTACAGCTTCCTAGATGAACTCACCTGGAGAACTGGAGAAAAGTAGAGTCATTTACTCTTTCAAGTTCCCATCCACTGGTAATTATGGTTATTATTATAAACTCAGAATTACTCCGAAATTCAGAGAAATTTGCTCTCAAACATGGTTATTTCAATTTTAAAGGCCAATATAGAGCCTAGTAGAAAGATCTGGAATGGAGGCCAGTGCTGTGTTATATAACATATATGTTGTATTTTAAAATAGCTTTTCATCTTCTCCCCTGATTTTACTCTTCTTATAAGTATATAATGTTGTAAATCATTGCCTCGTGTGTGTGTGCTTGTTTGTCTACCACAATGTGACACACACCTACATTGTGGGGACAAGCCAGCGGTCCCCACGAGGGAAACTGGTTATATAACATACTAAATTATGCTTTTTAAAAAAGTAAAAAGAAGGTTTCAGAAAGGTTTCTTTGAGGGTTGGGTTTAGGGTTAGGGGATAGAATACACAGTTTGTACAGTATAAAAGTCATTATGCCTATGGAAAGGCATAAAAACACAAAAGCGTGTGTGTGTTTGTGTGTGTGTCTTCCACACACACACACACACATACACACCCTCATGAATACAGACACAGTGACCTGCAGCTGTCTGCTGTTAGGTAACTTTAGTATATGGTTCAGTTCAATGCACAAATTTTTTTTTCACAGTTTCGAAACTAATAATTCCCAATAATGCAATAAAAACAAAAGTAATCAAAAGAATAAATCATATGTTACAGTACAGAAAATAATAAAAAATATATATTTTTTATATATAATAAATCATTAAAATGTATTTAATATTAACAATATATTACTGATATTTTTTCAGTAATTTGATTTATTAATCAAAATCAGGAAGAACAAATTATGTAGTTCATTAGCCTAAACTGCATGTATGGTCCAATCAGATTGTAGTTTGAGAATCCATTTTGTAAACAGTAAAATAATATATGAATAACATTTTTTGAAGATGGTCAAAATCATCTGCTAGTACAGAACAAAGTTTCCCTAATTTAGCAAGGTAAATTTAAAATTCAGATTGACCTAAAAATTCTAATCTCTTGCAGATCAAAGCAAATAACTGTGGAAAAGTTTAGAGAATAATTCTGTGTGTGTGTTAATTTTATCTGCATCTCACTTGTCACTTTTCCAGAGTTACTGAGTTAATAGGATACAGTCCTGAAGATCTTCTTGGTCGATCTGCATATGAATTCTACCACGCTCTGGATTCCAACAGTGTCACCAAAAGCCACCAGAACTGTATGTGTCATTCATTTCTTTCTTTTTAAGAAAATAAAATCACATTCACATGTAAAATCATATGACTTACACTGCTACACACACACCCACACACACACACAGACTCTTAACATCGCTTTATATGCAATCAGTCGCATTGCCTGCATCAAATATACCATGTGAGTAAAACGGGCAAGCCGATTAGAGAGGGGAGGTGCTGATGATCCGGTTCTGAGAAGCAACAGTGGATCAGGTCAGCACAGGTGCAGAGACATGTGCTCCCAAACTTTACTGTTTTAACCATTTTAATGTTCCGCTTCACAACAGCATGTCTATATGTGCACACACATACATACAGAAATACAGGTGCACTGCCTCTCTACCCAAATAAATACACAAAATTCTACTAAACTCTTTTTCTCAGTGGTTTCATAATGCGAAATCCTGTTTGTTGTGCATTGTCTAATTAAATCTGGTGAAACCCTGTTATAGGTGCTGAAATCTATTTTTTGGGAAAACCACCAAAATGTTCTTATTACCTAACATATATGAGTGAAAAAAATATTCAGCTAGCACAGCTGTCTCTTTAACAAAAATGCTTTTTAGTCAGAAAACTAGCCAATTAGAAACAGTTGTTCTGCATGTCAATCAATTCACATCAATTCACACTTTATTTAAATATTGCCTTTTTACAGGTGTTTTTTAGAAGTGAATTGGAGGTATATAATAGCATAAAGAAATATATGAACATTTGCACTTATATATTTAACCTAAAATCATATTGAATTTAATGTAATTCTTGCTGTGATGAATATATTTATTTCACATTCATGTTTACGCTAATAATACATTTCATAAAAACATCAGCTGCTTCTGTTGTCTTGACACTTTTTCTTTATTGTTCACTTTCCGCATACACCTAATTGCCTTTTAGATTTTGTTTATCTCTCTCTTACTGACTAAGCAGGGTGAAACCTAATATCTGTTGACTGGCACAAACACAGACAGTCCGCACACAGCAAGCTGCAATATACTGAGGTTGCCAGCCCCCCTCTCAAGTCAAATTGCATTTCAGACAAATTACATTTCGCATGCATCTTTGAGTTATGAATACGATTCAAAAGAGCCTTATTAAATTGGCTGTATTAGGGACGACCGCAGCACCCATTAGGATGTCTTGAAACCCATTATGGGTGACAGAGGAGATAAGAAGCCAGCAGTAAACAGGGATGGTGCTCCTTAGCCTGGCCAGGTGTCCCAGATTGCTCCCTAATCAGATGCTGGAAGTGGAGTGGCTTCTATCCACAGTGACGTTAACATGTAATTAGAGTCTTTTCATAGTGTGTAGAGGAGAAAAAAAATGTTGATCTGGATTAGGCTCGTTGAGAAAAAAGAGCCTTGTGACTCATTTGAGTGCCCAGAGAAAAATTTTATTGCTCAGAAGTCGATCTTTCATAGCTCAGGAGATCTGATGGAGTTTTCAGTTGTTTCATTTCAGAAACAACTTTTATTTATTTTTTTTCTATTTTTTTTAATACTGCATAGGAGAAACAGAAATAGATATAAATGAGACTCTTGTGAATTGTTAAAATGCAAATAGAACATGGAAAAATTTATTTATATATAATGTTAATATAATTTATATAATATAATGTAAGTAAATAGAATATATTTATAATGAACCTCATTTATAATGAACATCAAAATGTGCTTAGTTAAACTCGCCGCAGGGGTTAACGCTGATAAGCTGTTTGCAAACGTGACACAACTGTTTAGGGAATCTGTCCCTCAGTCTTATTAATTGTATACTTCTCCATAGAGGACAGGCATATACATTCACAAGCACTCTTTATATGTGACATAACATAGATGTTCACTCAAGGCCACTGGCTATTTAGAGAACAGCCTTTCTATACAACTTCCTTTCTAGCGCGTACACAGTTTCAAGACTTGCTGCGGCAATGTGACCGTTCTGCAGTTTATGTAGAAGCCGGGTGTGAACCGCATGACCCACAACCAGCGCTTTCCCACGACAGATTTGGACCGAGTCCAGGGCGAAAGCCAGAGAGACTGACTGTCAAAACCAGATCAGCAATCCCTCATTGTCTGTGTCTCTCTGAATGTATGTTGCTTATGTTAGCTTTTCCTTGATGGATCCCACTGTCTGTCTGCGTGTTTTAGCTACCCAAGACCTCTTTTGGTCAGTAAACTGTTGATCTTTGAAAAGAAAACATTTTCATTTAATCATAAAGTTATTGCTTATGCAATAACACATTTTGAAGGATAAAGATAAAAGCTACAAGCTGGAACTGCGATATAAAAAACAGCAGGCAAAAGAGAAAAACAACACACACGTTATATGAGGTATTTCTAACAATATTAGATGATAATCAATCGTTAAAAATGCAAACTATAAAAATTTGCATTTAGTTTATAAACATTTATTATATTAAATAAAACTTAGATTATACAGTTAAACTTCATTTCCCAGAATGCTAATTTACCTTAGTTTTAAAGGCTTTAAAATGGAGACTTTAGAACAGCCAACATTTCTTTAAATTGCAATTCAGTAAATTCCTCTCACTGTCGTTCCATATCAACATCATGTAGGCGTGGCCAATTCAATTCAGATTCCATCTCATGGTTTGGAATGGAGCCAGTGTCTTTTCCCAATACCATTTTGTGTGCTTGATTACAAATGGGTATTTAGGTACTTTTGAAACAACTGTCATTTAATGTTTTTGAGTAAGTGTAAGTAAATACATCTTTAAAAATGATTCTGTTTTCCTCCCTTATTAGTGTGTACTAAAGGTCAGGCAGTGAGTGGTCAGTACAGGATGTTGGCTAAGCATGGGGGTTATGTGTGGGTGGAGACCCAGGGTACCGTCATCTACAACAGCCGCAACTCCCAGCCACAGTGCATTGTGTGCGTGAACTACGTGCTGAGGTGAGGCAAAAATGAAAGGTGGCAAAGCTTTGTTTGTACGATTATCTGCACTCCAGCACTTTCTTTTCCTTGCTCATCAAGGCCTATAATCCAATTAGATAAAAAAAATACTTTTGTATTTTTAAATTTCCTGAAGGAAACAAAAGTGCTTGCAAGGCAGCAACAGAATAGTGTAAAAGTTTAGATTTATGTTCTTTGTGAATGATATTCTTGATGATTGGCATGTTGTATTTTCACTCGATTGCACACAAGAATCTACAGATAATCACTGGCTACAGAAGGCAGTAGGTTAAATGTATGTGGGGAAGTCTGATCAGAATTCAGTATGCAAATGTTACATTGATATTTTGAATGTTGGTTGCATTATAAATGTGGAGCACTGGAACGTTAGACCTTTATATACTATAAACTATAATCATATCTAATTAAACCTATCCATATAAATTTATCAATAAAACAAGCATTTGAATGTAGTTTGTACTTTATGTGTTTTTTATATTAATTTGTCAAATTTTAATGCTTAACAAATCCTCACCGGAATGTTGCATCTACATCAATATAATGCTGGCTTGCAAACACTGTAATTAAATTGCATCTGAGATATGGTACAGTGTACAATACACATGCTTGTAACACTTAAAGGGTTAATTTACCCAAAAATTAAAATTCTGTCATTAATTACTCACTGTCATGTTGTTCCATACCTGTAAGACCTTTGTTCATTAATTTAATTATAATTAATTAAACGATTTTAATTAAAGAAGAAATTAACCATTTCTTCTGTTTTGTGTCACATGGTAGGCAAACAAAATGCATATGTTGTTGTGCTCTTGTGTAGTGCATCAGAGCCTAACATGGAAGAGAAGAAATTCTTGAATGATGTCTTTACTGCCTTTCTGGGCCTTTAAAGTAGCAGTTCCGTTGCTGTATATGGGGGGTCAAAAACCTCTTGGATTTCATCAAAAATATCTAAATTTGTGTTCCAAAGATGAATTACAGTCTTACAGGTGTGTAACAACATGAGGGTGCAATATTAATGACAGAATTTTCATTTTTGGGTGAATTAACTTGTTAAGAGCCATTGTCTCATAAGTCTTGAGTCTGAGTCATGTCTCAATAGCATTAACCCTCTGCTTCTTATGATTTCCTCTTGTTTGGTTCTATTTATATAAAGACAGAAGAGTTTGCAAATTATAAATCTTCTGTCTTGTCTTAGTGACATTGAGGAGAAATCCATGATTTTCTCTATGGACCAGACTGAGTGTCTGTTCAAGAGTCACCATAGGTCAGGTGATATGGTCAGACTCAAAGAGGAACCTGAGGATCTCACCCAGCTGGCACCTACACCTGGTGACACCATTATCTCGCTTGACTTTGGTAAGAGCTAAAACAAATATTTTTTTTCTAGAGGTGAACTAATAACATTTTTAATAGTTGATGCTGATATCTAGAGAGCAGGGTGGCCAAAATGATTGCATTATAGTCATTTATCATAGTATAAAGAACTTACACTGTTCTTACAAGAGTACAGCTACAATAATGTCAATAATGACTAATTAATCATCCAATCTGGAATACATATCTGTCTGTCATATGGCTACTTTTAAATCAAGCCTTGAACTGATGTGACTCATTTCATGTGCACAAATCGCTCTCATTCAGGTCTGCCCCAGTATGAGGAACACCCGATGTACAGCAAAATGTCTTCGATTGCACCTCCTGCCTCTCAGCCTGTTCACGATAACCATAAGAAAAGCTATACTGGAGACGTGCCCAAGATGGCCTGCACTTTTACTGTGCCTCAAGCTCCACCTCCAAGCAGTGCGACGCCGAGCCTAAGCAGCTGCTCTACGGTAAACAGGACTGCAAAATATTCTTAATACCACTTATTTTGTTTACTTAGAAACACAAATTTTGATTGCTGTGATGTGTTCTGTTGAACAGCCCAGCAGCCCAGATGACTACTACAACACAGTGGATAGTGATCTGAAAGTGGAGCTTACAGAGAAACTGTTTTCATTGGACACACAAGAGACGAAGACTTCTTGCAACCAAGAGGTTAAAAGATATTTAACCTATAACAATTTGACACATTTTGATGCATTTTATCCTGCTTGATTTCACTCAAGCCACAATTACACCTGGTGGTTCCCACCTTTTACTACAAGGTTCTCTGGAATATTTGATTCTGATTGGTCAGAATTATGACATTCTAAAGTCAATTATTCCCTGATAACAACTGTTGAAGCTTGTAACACAAAGCTCATCTGGGTAGTGAGTCATCTTGATAAGTATCAGCCCACTGTCTCTTTTCTTATGCCAACAAAATACCAAAATGGCATAAAAAAAATTCAAATCAATATTTTTGTCCAGTTATTTTTGCATGTGACAAGTAGCTGTGCAATAAGCAGGACAGTGAAAAAGTGGGAAAATGCACATATATTTATTATTGTAAAATAAGCCCCTTGCTGATTCGATACAGGATCTGATTAAGTGGACAGTGCTAAATTTAGGTCTACACAGTGTTCAAACATTTTATGATTATTATTGCATTTTAATTTACTTTCGTGTGCTACAACATGCCGCAACACACTGACTAGTAAATGATGTTGTCACATCTTCACCTTCCTCTTAATAAAATCCAATTTCAAGTGGTCAGAGAAAACACGTTACAAAGCTTGTAAAAATGGTGTATACAGTGATCTGTTGCAGCTGACCACTTTGGATTACCTGATCAGGTGTAAACATGACCCCAGATCTGAATTTGTGTATCAGAACTACACAAATCTTACATTTAAAGTCTTGAATCAGGTGTGGCATGTTGAATGTGGTCTTCCTAACCTTTAACCTCTCCAATATCATTTAGACTGACTTGAGTGATCTGGACTTGGAGACACTGGCTCCTTACATCCCCATGGATGGAGAGGACTTCCAGCTCAATCCCATCTGCCCAGAAGAACCTTCCTCTGAGATTACAGGCCTGGGAACTACCCAGCAGAGCTTCAGCAACATTACCAGTCTCTTTCAACCCTTGGGGTCCCCCTCAGCAGCTCAGTTTCAGCCTAATATGAGCTCAGGAGGGGAAAAGCAGACCATCAATGGATGCTCTGTGGAGTCATGGCAGGCTCTGCCCTATAGCAGTGACCCCATGCAAGTGCCTCCCTACCATGATCCAGCCAGCACCCCTCTGTCCTCTATGGGGGGCCGTCAAAATCTACAGTGGCCACCTGACCCTCCATTACATAAGACTGGAATGATGGATCCTTTAGCTGCAAAGCGTTCCTGCCAAACCATGCCAGCCAATCGGATGCCACATTATCTGCAAAGGTAATTTTGCATTTTATTGCACAGTCCTTTGCACGGTCTAATTTATGCACTAGTAGCACCAAATAGAATTGCAATTGTTTGTATAATTTTGGTTGCAGTACTGCAGACCAATTATTTTTGTAATTTGGTTTGGTTCCATTAGTTGTCCAGCATTGACAAACTTTACTTTTGGTTTAGTATTAAAATAATGTGCTGAACTTTAATCTTTGCATTTGGTGTGGATTACATTTTGCAGACCCATGAAGAACTTTGTGCAGAATTACAGAGATATGAGTCCAGCCCGGCTTGCTCTCGCTAATAATTTCAAGCGCTCGTTCACACAGATGGCCATGGTTTGTTTATATTTAACTTTTAAAACTACAGGAGTGTGTTTTTAATATCTAAATTCTTTTGACTGCCAGTGTTTATGGGCCAGTTATATCTTGTGTTCTATATTGTTTATTAGTATTTCTTGATGTAAACAAATGTTACCTGCATTTTTCAGATTGAGGCACCACCCACTAAGTCACAGCAGATAATGTGTAAGAGACTTAGGAACGAGAACTGTGCCATCATGGACAGGAAGTCTCTCAGCAGTGGTGCTTTATCAGGTGACCCAATCATGACCCATTTATTACCCACTGAAAACACTGATGTTTGCAAAGAAAAAGTGAAAATTTAGTTTAGTTGTTATAGTTAGTTCAATTCACACATTTGCCAAACTACAACACTAAATTAATGTTTAAACTCCTTTTTCCCTAGACAAATGCATGTCTTTTGGAGGGATGGAGCACCAGCACAGGAAGATCCAGTGTCCAGGTAATCAGGCAGGGCAGGCTACAAAACGCTACAGAGAGCAGTGCTATACATACAGAGAGTTCAACATGCAGACTTCCTCAAAAATGGATGGTGAGCTCATTTTGTTGAATCAGCAAACAAACAAACATATCTGCATTGTTTATCTGCACACATATGCAATGTTGATACTGATGCTTAGAACTGGTTGTGTTTGCAGGAATTGCGAGTCGTCTTATCGGGCCTTCCTTTGACACCTACTCTCTTCCCGAACTGACACGTTATGACTGTGAGGTCAACGTCCCCTTGCAAGGAAATCTTCATTTGCTCCAGGGTAGTGACCTTCTAAAGGCATTAGACCAGGCCACTTATACCAGTTGCTAAACTAGCTGTCAGAAATGCAGTCAGTCTTTCTTAACCTAATCTCCCATCTTACTAGCGCAACCCGACAGTAACTATCTTAGCATACCTGTGCTTATACACAGACAAATAACTACATATACACACTTTCACAGTGTCATTGACTGCATAGACGGCAAATGTAGCTTTGATTCTATTTTTATTGCCTACATCTTCATAAATTATATGTACCTTTTTGTTACAAGACAGTTTCTGAATGAATATAAGTATTTTTGGAGGAGTTTAACTGTTGTGTTGTGATGTCTTTTTGGCCGCCTGTTGTTCTGCTTGTCAGATAGTTTCGGTGAAGATATTTTCAGAAAATTCTCCTTTGACTTGTTTGTCAATGTCAGACAAAAACAAAAAAAATACAAAGAAAAATAATCTACTGTAATTTCTTTCATTTGCTCTAACTTTCCTACCTCTGCTACATTACGCCTTTTCTTTACTGACCACTTTCATGTTTTTTGTGCCTTATTTTGTTTATTTAGTGGCATTACTTGGTTTTTATGTCTGTTTATTGCCTTATTGTGGAGACCACTCTAAATACATATATTTTTGTCAATTTAGATGTAAACATACATATTTAAAGGAAGATGCTCTAAAGATTTCTATAGATTTCTACTTTAATGATAAAGTTACATGTTGTAGCGCTTATTTGTCCTGGTACTTTGTCTTGTCTATTCAGTGGATGTGAATTGGAGTCCATATAGTTGAACACAGTAGTCTGTAGTGCTGGTGTCCAATGTTTGTTCTTGGTGGCATTTATCTGGAAATATGCAAACGCATATTGGCAGGCCAGTACAATTTGATTGAGAAATAAAAATGATAGGAAAAAGTTACAATCAGTTCTAGACACATCATGTAGCATATAGGGTCCATAAGTTTTGTCTTAGCAGTTTCTTGTGATTGTAAAAAGATTGCTTCATGCAGTTTTACTCACATGCATTCTTAGATTATAACATTAGCTACTTTTATTCTAATTGAATTTTAAAATAAACTCTAAGGTTGTCTTTAAAGTTGAATCATTCGGTTTTCATATCTATTCAAATTATATTATTTTAATACTGTTATTTATGACTGTGGCAAGCCCTTGAGACCCATAGCAATATGCAGTAATGTAACAAGGATCACAGTTGTTTATTGCCTAATCTGCTGTTCTGTTATGCTTAGACACACTTTTACAGACACACAAAAACAGTCACACGCATGCTTCAGATGTTTTGTTAAATTTTAACCTTTGATTCAACCCCTGGAGAAAACAGAGTGACACGCAACTAAGATTTAAAGTAATTTAAGGTACAAAGATAAAGTCTGGCACACAGTAAGACTGGCGATGTTTCTTTATAATGGATTAGCTGTGAGATGATATCTGTCAGAGCGGTTATGCACAACTAAGCAAAGCCACTACAGTAGATTGATGAACCTATGAAACATATCCAGGTCATTCTTTACCCCAAAGTCAGAAGAAAATACCAAATTTACAAAATTCTGCTTGAATAAAATGAAGCCTATTTATTCATATTGCATTGTAACAATATTATCACAATTATTATGACAATCACCCCTAAAAATCCCGCAAAAATATCCTTCAGTTCTCAAAGAACACTTGGAATTTATTTTTATATTTTAAAAATAGTTCTGAAAAAGAATTTATTAAAATTATAAAAATTGTAGTATATATAAAAATTGCTTCTAGATCATGACAGTACTTTATATTATAGTACAGAGGAACAATCGTTGCAAACAGTACATGTAATATCGCTTATGCAAACAAAATGCAAAAAGTCTAATGCTAAATATCTATGGTTCTAAAATAAATGCTTGATTTTTATTAATGAAAAATATTTTTTTCTTTTGCATTTGGAATTTAATAAGTTTTTGAGATTTATGTTAAGCATTTTCATAAATGTTTAGCATGTGCCTTACTTAGCTAACCAGTCACTACTTAACAGCAAATGCTTTTCAAAAAAGCTTCTTTTGGTTCTCATGTCATGTTGTTCTTTTGAGTTTAGAAGTGTTTAGTTAACTTCTTAAGAAATCCAGATGTAGACAGGCAGAGAATTTAAAACTGGATTTTGCAGGCATATTTAGGTAGGTTAAGGACTCATGTACACTCTACCTGCTACGGACAGTTACAGTAGACACAATATGAGTGTATAGACAAGATTGGTAGAGAGATAACAGGTGACCAAGCTGTGAGGGATATACAGAGAGATAGTAGCTGCTCAGCCTGTCCACTGATGCACATCTCTACAGCCTCTAAACATCTTGGACTATATAGATGACCCTGTCTTTAGGAAATAATAGACAGTTAGGCTAAAATAACAGAATTATGCATATTTTCATATAAAGTCAGATAAAAATTGTTGTTAACTTAATACAGGTTAAGGAAAAAATGATAGGTTTATATATTGTCTCCGAATCAGAGAACTCTATTGTAGAAATGCAGACATAAAAAAGTCAGTTCAGCGCATTTAACTTTTATTTCTTGCATTTTTCACATTTCAGTAATGGTATTTAACAATGGCTATAATGTCGTATTTAAACATTAACAAAGGTGCCTTAACACATTAAATGTAGGCGCCACTGAGCCCTGTCCATTTAGCCAGCACACAACACAGCCAAGACACAAAGCAATGCTTTATATTTAATACTTGAATTTTTGCAAAATGCCAAAGTAAAAGTCTCACACAGGAAGTAATCAACTCATCATTCAGTTCAGTGGCTTTCTTTAATTGTGCAGTCATGCTGTTGGTGTTATGGAAACAGTCTCAGCACATTTTTTGGAAGATTGAAAGTCTTTGAATGTGCAGAGCGCAGTGGTAAGTTTGCCCATCACACGCCTGACCCCCTGGTAAAATTCAAATTATACTGCCCCAAGTTCCACGTGATTGGATTTACTTCAACTTTAAAGACAACATTAAGATGCTGATGTATAATATAAGCAGTTTATTTTGACAGCATATGCTCTATTAAAATAATGGATGTTTTAGTCACATTAAGCAAGTACGTACATATTTTAATATTTTAAATTCATATTGACATTATTGATACTGTAATTATGGTTCATGTTGACATGTATGGAAAATTTTACCCGAAAAAAAGAAGTTATATCTCTGCACTGATATCTTAATAAAGCATATCAATCCCACTGTTGGTCTCTGTTTGTTCAGTTATTAGATTATTATCCATTGGGCTTTTCTCTGTACTACAGTACAGCCATAAAAAAAGTATTGTGGTGGTACAATGATGTGATTGTGCTAATGTTGGATGATGACCATATTCATTTACATGATACCGAGGCAAGGACCCAAGATTACTTTTTATTGGCCCTTTCTGCCCAGTTATAGTCACCCTAGTTCCATGCATACAGTCCAAGTGAATGCTTTTGCTGTAGAAGGCCATGGTATAATCATAAAATCATGTACAGAAAAACGTTTTTGGAAATCAAAAAATGTCTTTCATTTGTTTTAACTACAAGCCAACTACAACATGTAATAATGTGTTAATCAAAACTCAGAATACAAAACTGTTTAAATAAATGCATCCCTCAATCCTTTCAATACATGGCCTCCCAGCTCTGAAATTAATCTGCAGCGTAGCTATTTTAAAAACAAACAAGGCATCCATCACCATTAAACTGTAAGAATTTGGCACTGTCATAGTGGAAGTGTGTTATTTCTGTCATTTCAATGGCATTTCATGGTTCAGCTTTTTTTTTTAAATGACAGGAGGACACGCCTTTACTCTCCTTAGGAAAAACACAACATGCAGCTATTAAAGTAATTGACAGAAAATGTCAGACGCAGTTCACTAATGTGCTAAGTGAATCGACTGACTGCAAGTCAAATTGACTTGGTAAGCCCAGTAAACCATGTACCTCTGGTTCAGGAGGAACAGACAGGGCTTATTCAAAGAGTTCCAATAATGATGCCCCACCCACCCCAAAATGTCTCCGCAAACTACTGCTGCAGCATGCTGAGTAAATGTCCTTAAACAGCCCAGGACATTCACAGACATGCTAATTAAAATAATTTTCCATTCTCAACCTCCATCCCTCTCCCCCATTACAACCAAAAGAGTGTTCAATGCTGTCTTCAAAAGCATCCCTTATGAAAATTAACTAGGGTTTACCATAGTTTTTATGGTTACTATAGTTTTGCCACAGCAAGTATAGTTTAACCACAGTTACTATACATTTACTCTAAGAAAACCATAGTTAATTTTTGTAAAAGATGAGTCAGGCTATGCAAACATCACAGGCGGTAACTAGTCTGATTAGCTTTTAAAAGTAAAAATTTTATTATTGTGTACTCGCCCTCAGATCATTTGAAAGCCTTTTAGCTGTCATACAGGTTTGTAAAGACATGAAGATGAGTAACTAATGACAGAATTTTCATTTCTGTCTGCAATCTTGTTTAAAATGTCAATAATAATCCTGTCAGCCATTGCAAGATGCTAAAACAGGTCAAAAGGCCGGAGGCATAAAAACTGGTGTCCTCCGCTAACCCGTATTCCAGTAAATGGTATCAGACATACAAACACACCAAACGTCCTCCGCCCGTAAAGCCCACAAAGTCATTTCTGTACTAAAATGTCTGCTGGACTTTTGCCTAATCCAGCCGCCTTTCTCATTTATTTGTTGTTGTCCTTGTTATTTCTGTTTGGAATATGACGCACATCCCTTCCCAGCTTCCAAAGGCAAATGGACACAAATGGAAGCTGCCTCGCACAGTTTCCTGTTCTTTGCACAGGTACCGCACTGGAGACATTAAAGCAAACACAAAATGTGACAGCAAAGCCATCAACCACCAGCACTTACATTGGCCTGCAATTAACACCACTACACATGATGTTCATTGAGCCAGAAAACACGTGCTAAGAGGTATCCAGTTAAACCTTCAACACACAGACTGACCAGTTTACATGTGTTCTATCCTAGTTGTGATAATACACAGCGCATCTTATATGTCTAAACTTTTGCACAGAACTGTATGTTCCTAATTTTTATTATGTTGATTAAAACTCTAAAAAAACAGAAAAAATGGTTGCCTAAACCAGAAAAAATGGTAACACTGTTTTACAGTATCTGTTACATGTACTTACTATAGTAATAACTGTAAAATGATGCATAATTACATGCTATTAACCCTAACCCCAATCCTATAGTAAATACATGTTGTTAATTAACATTACTCAGTTCTTAAATCATCACTTACATAATTACACTTAAAATAACAAATCATCTTAAAATATATGGTAACCAAAATTTCTTCACTCTTACGAAACTGTGGTGCATTCTAGAATCAGTGTACGACAACGTATGTTGGTACCACTCAAAATCATGGTATGACATGCTAGCATATAAATACAAAAGCTATAATCAGGTGTTTTTTGGACCTATAGTGTAAGTCAGGCTTTGTAAAGAGCAGCTTTATATCCAGCAATACTTTTAATTGAAACGCCACATTGGGGAGTGTTGTTGTCTATTGCTTTCAGTACTGGACAAAAACATAATGAATTCATTCCTAATCCTTATGTATTCTGGAACTAATCAAAGCCAGAAAAGAAAAACATTGTGGAAAACATTTTAGAAAATAAGCAAAACCGTTTGCAATGAGTGCCTCTCTTCCTCTGTGTTTTTTCTACAGTATTTTTTTCAGCGGGTCGTCTCAGCAATGCCACTGTTTGGAATGCTGACACAAGCCCAAACTTCACCCTGCTGAAGGGCAAAAGCTCGCATCTCAACCATAACAATCCCCTCCTTAGGGCTTTGTGTGCCTCTTCCTTCCCATGGACATAGAACCAGACTCCTTACGAAAACCAGACTTCCACTCTTTCCCCAACTACAAAGATTTCATTTTTGGATCAGTTGATTCAGAGATTTCTGATCCTTTAGTGAACAAGAAAACAAAGTGCAGGAAAATGGGAGTGACTGCCAATTCAGGCAATGGGACTTCCTCTTTGTTGAACAACAGTCCAAAACAGTGGCTACCAATAGTGTCACACAACTGGCTGAGAAATAGGACAATTTAAAATAATTAAGGTGATTTCCACATGCATCCACCAACCCAACCACACACACACACACTCTAGAACACAAAGCATGTGTTTGATTTACTAAAAAATAACTACATTGTAAAAATGTTTTATTGGATAACCTAAAGATGCTTTTTAAACTAAACTAAATATATTTTTTTTAACTAAACTAAATATGATTTATTATGACTAAATCTTTGTATCACTACCTGTTAATCTAACCAATAAGACAAAAATGTTTGTCAGCAAACCTGTTTAAAAACAATCCTTTTCTGTTTGGTGCCGCATGCTGCAGTTCATCTTCAAGGTAACATGCATTTTTTTACATATTTACAGTGCACACACAATAATTCTGAGAATGTATCACTCAGAATACTTGGAAATGTCAAATGACTCAAAAGTCATTCACCAGGTTCATTGTACTGCAATGATTTATATTGTGAACTCAACAACCTCTCTGTGGTTGTTCTTATATTAAGCTGTCGATCCAGTATAATTGGACCATTGCAATTGGATGTAATGCAGCCAACAGCAGGAAGAAAGCTGTTTGCCAGCATGTTAGGACACTGATAATTAGCATAGCCCACTTATAATTCAGTATAATGGATTTGGATTATTATAGTTCAAGTTATCCTTACCATCCACCCTGCTCTGAGCAGTCAGAGAACACAAGTGAATGTGGTGGGAACAGAATAGCTGTAATCTTGATAGTTTACTAGATAATTACTTGAAAAGTGCCTGCACAAGCTCTTGTTGTATAGGTACAACTGTCTGTATAAAGAAGAGTAAGAATCATCTATCAGAGAAAAACAATGTTAAGAGTAGTAGTAGTAGTGAGGTCACAGAAGAAAAATAGTACAGAATTCCACAGTGTTGAAGCAGGGATGCTAAACGGCCTGCCGCCCAAAGAGGTCATCCTTTAGCGTGGGAGAATCAGATGACCGGAGTGACCGTACAGATGAGAGTAAGAGTACAGATGAAGACAGTCAGTAAGTGCCATTCAATTCTGGGTGTGCAGTGATAGGAAATTTATAGTGAATGAAATAGAGGCCTAAAGTTTTAACAACCTTCATCAGAGTTTTTTTTCTAAAAACATCTATATTAAACATGATGTGGTGGTAAAATGGGGTGACAGCAGTGAGTTTACAGCCTAGCAGGACAGTATCGTAGGTAAATGGTTGATTATTGAGATAAAGGGACAGAGATAACCAACTATGCTGCTCATGTGGTTTTGATTGCTCAAAAGTAGTGAAAAAAGTTGCCTTATACAACATAAACAACCTTATACTCAACATTAATATTTACATTCACCATCCAGTACATCTAGTCTTTTTGTCAACAGAATGCATTTACAAAGTTACGAGGTTATGAGGTCATGTCAAAGTTACTTTGACATGAGTTGCACTTACAGTACAGCAGGTCTACATTTCTTGGCCACATGACCACACTGTAGTGGCTAATCAGGATGGAGAACCTTGAATGGGGCATTTAACTCTTGGTGGTGTAAATTCAAAAGTCTGATGTAGGCTGTATCCCCCTGCTATGGTCACACAGGGCTTGTGGGATTGCCTTACATTGCCCCTCATCACACCATGTCCGCCAAGCTACCCTATCCCAGACCAGAGTGCTTAGTGTCCCAGAAAACCCTGCTTGTGTGGGTGGCTCTGTCCTTACCTTCAATGAGAGCCAATGTGTCCACTGAGAGTTTTCCAGTTTGTAACAAGCGGGGCGTCAATAATTTAATTGGTATTTATAATGATGCTGTTGTGGGGGCAAAGCACAGATGGAGCATAGGGCTTTTAATTAATGTCAGCCTACAATTATGTCACAAATAATTCCCTCTCTACATTATTGGGGTGCATTAGATACGCCCTCCTCCCCCACTGAGGTTCCATGACTTCATCCAGCTGGCATCTCCTTTGATGTTTAATTCAGTTCAATTCACATTTATTTTTAAAGTACTTTCAGTCACAATGCATATAGTTTCAAAGCTGCTTAACAGAAAATGAAGGTTGTACATTGTCAGGCAAGTGTGAAATTAGAATTGATTATAGAATTTTACAGGTCTTAGATGGTACAGATTATGCAGTTGGCTAAAATTACATATGCATTTAAGCAAAGGTAATGATTATCCTATGTCCTCACAGAGGTTGCGTCATCTCTACACAGTGTTGTGTCACCTGAAGTCATCTTACGATGTTGAATCCATACTGGGGATATACTGGAGAATCCATACTGCTTATAGTGTTGTAGATCACACTAAGGCCTTGTAAGTAGCAATATTTTGTATGTAATACGGAACTTGGCGATTAGCCAGTGTTGACATGATATAATTGGGGTTATATGATCATATTTTCTTGATCTAGCTGCTACATTTTGGAGTACTAAGTCTAATTCGAACTACAACTCCCATGTACCTCATGTACTACAACTCCCAAGACATCTTTGCAATGCCTTTTATTGCGACCAGTACGACCTTCCTTGGTTACGTGATCAGTCAGGAGGGGGTGGCCATGGACGATATAAAGGTGGACGCCATGGATAATAAAAAGGTCTGATAAAAAGAACGGTAAAAGAACCACAACGGTTTCTCAGTTTCGCAAACTTCTACCGTCGGTTCATTCGTGGTTTTAGTTACGTGGCTGCACCACTAACCTCACTCTCGAAACGTCATTCAGATTGTTTAGTCTGGAATGATGCCGCGACCAGGGCCTTCTCAGAACTTAAAACACGTTTTACTACTGCCCCCATCCTACATCACCCAGATCCCGACCTCCCCTTTATAGTCGAGGTAGATGCCTCTAATCACGGCGTGGGTGCTGTATTGTCCCAACGCTACGGTACAGTCTACAAAATGTTTTTTTTCTTGTGCGTTCTTTTCACGCAAACTCTCCCCTGTTGAGCAGAATTATGATGTAGGTAATTGTGAGCTGCTAGAAGAGTGGCGACACTGGCTAGAGGGAGCTGCAAACCCCTTTACGATCATCACCTGGGATACATTTGAACCGCAAAACGTTTAAACCCCCGTCAAGCCCGCTGGTCCTTGTTTTTACCCGTTTCGATTTTCTCACTCAGGTTCATGAAAACCCAAGTTCTGACCACCCAGGGATTACGGCTACCATCCAATTACTCAGGAAATGCTACTGGTGGCCTAACCTCCTGAGCAACATCCAAAACTACATCCAAGTACATCCTACATACAAGTACATCCAAAACTGCCCAGTTTGTCAAGCTTCTAAGACTCCCAGACAGTTACCTGACGGTCTTCTGCAACCATTACCCACACCACAGCGGCCCTGGTCCCATATCCCTATTCATTTGCTATCGACTTGCCCAGGGGCGTAGCACCAAATTCTGGGCCCTATGCACAAGCAGTGGCCATGGGCCCCCTTAAGCTTGAGGTTCACAACTACCTACAACTAACCTTACTACTAATCTAAGAACTCTTATATGTATAACAAAAAAAGCCTTATTACACAACTTCTCTGAATTTCTGTTTTATTTGCAGAATGAAAATAAAAATAAAATAAAAGGAAAATAAAATTTCACTCCTCAGGGGCCCTTCCCCCACTTGGGGCCCTGGTAATTTAGTCCCACTTTTCACCCAACTACGACGCCCCTGGACTTGCCCAACTCCCAAGGAAACACCACAATTCTCACTACTATGGGCCACTTCTCTAAAGCCTGCCGGCAGGTACCTCTTCCCCTGCTTAAACACGCGGGTGCATCAGCTGGAGGTCTGGAGGGGGGTTTCGGGAACAAAGGCCCCACCTATCGTGGTGGACGGCAAGGAGGCTGTATCGTGTGAATCAGCTCCTAAATTCCAGATGCTGGGGGGAAGAATTCAGTACCTCATTGACTGGGAGGGGTACAGCTCAGAGGAGCGCTCGTGGGTGTATGCCGGGGACATCTTAGTCCCCAATCTAACTGAAGAGTTCCACAGAGTCGATCCGGAGAGGCTGGCCCCTAGACCCCGAGGAAGACCCCGGCATTGCAAGATACAGCCTTGGTCCAATGATAGAAGTAAATCATTTGTACTTTTGATGAGCGCAGTTAGTTATATGTAGTTATATACCACAATACTAGTAATAACATTGCAGGCTTGTAGTGTGGGAAGCTATATTTTCCAAGTAGATCTGCCAACACTCATCATCGTTCAACAACATTTTGCTTTATTTAATATTTTAATTGTAGTTCAGCTTTAAAAAAACAATAATAATCTTGTTTTTTGCATTCTTCTGCTGTAAGGCCCAAAGTTGAACAAAATATGGTCGTTACATAGAAATTACATAAGCTCGCCCACACCTTTTGCTCTCTTTCTCCGCTGCTCAGGCCTATGTGTCAAGAAAAGAAGAATATAAGTGAAGAAAGCCAAAAGGTTACTGTCTATCAGTTTACAAACAGAGGAAAACAGGAAGGATATCCGTAAGGCATTAAAAAGAAACCAACAGCTTGAAATAAAGAGTCACAGATATAAAAGATCTGCAATGATAAAACGAACTACACTGTTTGTCTAAATGTATGAGAAAATGGCTCCCTTCCCATTTTTTCTTGTTCTTGTTACATAAGCAGTTGTCTGGTCTAAAGAACAGACACAGATGGCCAATATTCCTGCTCAGTTACCCCATTTCCCACTCACAATCATGTGGAAGTTTTGGATCCGCTTAAATTCTCCAACTCTCCCATTGATTACTTGAGTATGTTTGCAGATAACACTACAGATTCTGTCCCACACAAAGGTGTCCTATTATGCCTTTTTTCAAAGTCTTGATTTTGTTTTTGGGGTGCACTAACTAAAGTTGAAAAAGTGAATATGTATAAGAGGACCTTTAACTCCACAGAGACCGAATAACATTACATGCAGCATTAAGAGATGTAAGACAACTAAAAGCACAAAAGGTTTTAGGAAGTACATATTTTAGATTTTAGAATCAACATTTATTTTTGACCTCTTTGTCTTGCCTTTGTCTGTATTGACACACTCTCACCACCTATATTATCCTCATCATTAGTCACAAATCAAAATACCTTCTAGGCGCCCAGAAGTGTAACATTTGAAATATGTCATATTTTTCCATTTCACGATGTTAAGACCCCAAAAGTATGTCATGGGAAACCATCCAATATATTACAAATAAATATATTCTATTAGCATCCTGCTTGCCATCCAATATATTATAAATGAATATTTTCTATTAACATCCTGCTTGCAAAAAAATTATAATGTTTTGTCAGAGAATACAATCAATAGACAAAGACAGGTAATGGAGCTATACCATTACATAAATCTACCAGTAGGGGATAACTGGGCCTTGTAAACTAAGCAAACCTTGATTACCACGCTATCCTGACACAAACTTACTGTTTTACCACACCATATATCCAATGTTAACCTTGTATGAGATCATCCTGTTTGAGAAATTCGTTTTAACCAGAAATTCCTTTTTTTAATTTATTATTTACCAAACACTCTGTAACTAGGCCCCTAAATGCCCCTTTACAAGTGCCCTTCTAAATCATGGCCTCTATGTCTTTGTCTGCTTTTTAAACATTAAAGTGGCTTGAGCTTATCATTTAGAGGAAATAGCCCATGTGTTACCCTGTAGTTGTTTTTTAATGACGTCAGAAACTAAAATCACTTTGTATTAACATCCATCTCAGATGATCCAATCAGAGGTGGACAGCACTTTTTATGTGTAAACAGGGTAAAAAAGTTTTGTGATCACACAAATTACATTTTAGGGGTAGTCAGAAATGCATGTAATCATGTCACATATCATGTCTTTGCTCTACCCGTAAATTCCCCTGGTTGCTGATCACTTCTGCACACATAAACCTAGCTCCCCCATCTGCTCACTTGAAGAGTTACATCGTGTCCAGGTTCAATATTGTTTTATTATTCCAGCCACTTGCTCTGTAAAATAACTATTTAATGTTATGAATTTTATAAAAATAAACAGTGAATATACACAGTGACTTCTTTTTAAAATAAACGTTTACATAAATATTACTGTTTCACAACAATATTCTTAAAAAAAACTAGCATACTAGAAAGATTGAAAAAGCGTGTTCTGTTTGTTGATTTATTTATTGTGACTTTTTTTCTTTAAACATAAATATTGTTCGATATAAAAACAAGCCACCATTAAGTATAAGAGCTTTTATATTGGATCAAAGAAGTCTTTTATTTTGACAAAGTAGCTTGCTTCCTGTGTCGATGTTACGATTGCTGCATTTTTCACTCGGCAAACTAAAGCAATTCACGAAAATAGAAACTTAACATTGATTTAAATGTAAGATCGGAGCTACCCGAAATATGATTTGTGAGTATGCTTTTATTATTTACGTTAATTTTTCTGTACTTACAATATTGATAATTACGTTTGAAGGACATGTGGATCTAGCTATAAACTGTACTTATTTAGCTACTGGGTTTTCTCTCCTAAATCGATAATTCTCATAATCCTTATAAATAACACGTATGAATATGTACTGCAAGTATAGCATCTCATATGGGAATTTTAAATGAACTAATTTGCAGTAAATGGAAACCTGTTTTCAGGACAAATTGTGACAAATAGTTTGTGCTATAAAAGGTTTAATTGTTAATTAAAGGAAATACATTGAAAGGGAGCTAAAGTGATGAGTGAAAGGAGAAGGGCTAAACCCAATCGGGGTGGAGGACGTTTCAATAAACCTCGAGGAGGAGGAGGAAGAGGAGGAGGAGGTGGTGGTGGTGGTGGTGGTGGTGGAGGCAAGAAGTCTTCCATTGCAGACTGGGATGATGGAGATGATTTCAGCCTGGATTTTGGACCAAGTCGGTCATTTAAACCTACCTCATCCAGAGGTTCAGGAGGTGGGCGTGGGAGTCATAGAGGTGCTGGCAGAGGAAGGGCTCAAGCACTGCCCAGAAAACATGAGGAGCAGAAGAGAGAAAGATTCAGAGCTGAGCCGGTGCAGTTGCACCTACAAAAGATACACATGACATCAGAGAACAAACTCCAAGTCAAAGAACTGCTGCGAGAACTTCAGAACCCAGAGTATCACACACCATATAGGTGAGGTTTTATTTGTAACAGCGGATATTTTTGTGGATAATTGTCCCAAAAAAAGTTGACATAATAACATTTTAGAACCTTTTAACATTTTGCGTGTAAATTTGCAGTATTTCTCTTCTGGGAAACCAGACTGAAAATACAGATTAATACAAGCACTCAGGGACATTTATAAATCCCTTTAAAAATTGGTTTACATGGGATATTATTTATTAATGTTATCTTGTAATGCAGCGGCTCTGATTATGAAGGAGGGGAGAATGAAGATGAGAAGGAAGAGTATGATGAGCTGGACCATCGTGATGATAGTCAGTTTTGGGTAACCCGTGATGATGGAGTAGAATGTGCTGAGGATGCTGAGTGGATGGAGGACTCGGGAGAGGAGAAGCAGACAAAACCAGAGCCAGTGATCTCCTTGTTTGCCCTGGGCACTCTTTGCAGGTACTCATTACTGGCATTTGCTAAGGCAAGCATTACTATATAAAGATACAATCTGAACAAACAATACCCTCAATTTTAAACTGGAACATTTCAAACTAGGCAGACCATAAAATGAGTAAAAATATATTATAGACATTAATAAAACATATCTAGGGTTCAAACCACCATAGAATGTCAGTAATTAACCATCTTGCAACTACATAGCAAGAAACAACCCTAGAAAACCCAACTACATGCCCTAGAAACAACGCATGGGCGATTTTGCATGGGCGAGCATCCCGTCACGTTCAGAAAATAAAAAGTTTTAATCCTGGTGTACTTTTATATGTTCATTATTTATGTACAGAAATTCTTTATCGACAGAATATAAGTAACTCTGTTCTTAATGATGCAGGTATGGGTTTGACCGTGAGCGCAGCAGGCAAGCTTTGGAGGTGAGAACTGAAGAGGGATGTGGTGAGGTTGGTGCAACATTAGAGCTCCTTCTCTCTCAGATGTTTACAGAACGTTTCGGCTCTAGTGCCCTCAGCCCCCAGACAACTGACCTCCTTTCACAGGAGGAATGTGTAGCTTTGCGACAGGAGGAAGCCCTGGCTTTGACCGCAATCTATGGGGAACGCTTTTGTGAGCGTATCAGCAGTCGCGTTTGGACTATTAACCTTAATTTCCTCTGGCTAGAAAAGGGGCGGAGCAAAGATTCGGGGTCTGAAAATCATAAAACGCAGTCTGGGTTCAATCAGATTTGTAGGTTTTACCTAAAGGGGGGGGGCTGTAAGTTTGGGAACCGGTGCAAGTTCAAGCACCAACGTCAAACTGAATCTAGCACCTCCAGAGAATCATATGGGCCTAGTCAAACAGAGTTTAACAGCAAAGAACCTCCAGTATACCAGCTGGAAATCCGTTTCCAACCAGGCAGCTTCTACCCTTTTCAACCTCCACTTGTGGCCTTCAGTACAACCAATGAATCCCTCTCAGGTGCGGGCCGCCTTAGCGTGACAGAGTACCTTTTTGAGCAGTCACTAAATGCAGCACAGGAAGGCGAGCCGGTGGTCTACACCCTCATTTCCTGTTGCGAGGAGGATGGACCTATCAGAGATATGCTGTCAGTTACTCATCACAAGTACAGTGCTCCACCTCCTGTGTTGGCTCCTGTCACTCCAGCAAGGATCCGGAACAGTAAGAACTCCTTGGACAACAACACTGTGACCAGAACAGCAAACAGGGATCAATCAACCAACACTATTGAGACCACACACCATAGACTGAAACAAAAGGAAGGTAAGGGATTGAATAAAAGATGTAAGACCAAGACATGCAGTCATAATTTATCTTTTTACATATTTCAGGGTACTTAACTATGTTGCAGAACTTAATGCACTATATAAAACCATACATACAGGAACAGTTCATCAGTTCATGATTTTCTAACCCTCATATTTTTCCATATAAGGAGCATGAAAGAAGTTCAGATTGCAACTGTAATTTGTGTTAAATTAGAAGCACCCTTCTCAAGAGAGGATATGGACGATGAGCAAGAAGGGGGTGATGATGAAGATGATGAAGAGGAAAGTATCCCAGTGGAAAATGAAAGCTATGTTAACCTGAGGAAGAGGATTGTGAAGATGGAGATTAAAACTGAGCAAATTCAGCAAGAGAACAAGAAACTCACCAGGGAGTTCAAGAGGAAACAGGTAACACATCTGTCACTTAAGGTTACAAACTTATCTAGCCCTCATTGGCTTGGATGTGTTTTAATGTGTTTTGTGTAGTGGAATAGTTCCTGCAACTGTGAGGATAGTGATAGAAAGAATCATGGGTTTGATTCTCAGGGAATGAACACTGATAAATGCTGTATGTGCCAAAAAATGCATAAATGTACATGTTAAAATGACAATTTTATTCCAAAACGTCCAAACCTCTATCACTTTCTTTCTTAAGTGGAACACAAAAGATGGATTTTTTAAAACAATCCTGGATGCTTTCTTCCACATAATGAAAGTGACTAGTGAATGGGGCTGTCCATCTTAAAATTACAAAAAAAAGCACAATTCACCACACAAAACTGTCATATGGATTATTTTTAATAATACTTTATATCATTAAAAATAATCCATATGACAGTTTTGTGTGGTGAACAAATTGAAACTGGTGAACTGGTTCCTAATGTGTTCTTTCTCTCAGTCCTCCAGGCGGTATATGTCTATGCAGGAGCAGAGGCAGAAGCTGCCAGCATGGCAGAAGATGGAGGCCATATTGAAGTGTTTGGATAAAAATCAGGTTCTTGTTATCAGTGGAATGACAGGGTATGACTGTGGACCTTCTGGATTGGTATTTTAAACAAAGATTTACACTGAAACTGATTTACTTGACTGATTTACTTCAATGTTTGCTTTATTGTAAACTCAGGTGCGGGAAAACCACTCAGATTCCTCAGTTTATCCTGGATCATTTCCTCCACTCTGGAAGGCCAGATAGAGTTCCCAACATTATTTGCACTCAGCCACGGCGAATCTCTGCCATCGCCGTAGCGACCAGGGTGGCTCAGGAACGAGCGGAAGCCCTGGGTCACTCTACAGGTTACCAGATCCGCCTGGAAACTGTCAGGGTAACACTGTCTTTTACAAAAATATACCCATCAACAACATTTACAGTGCTGAGGCTCTGTGGGATCAGGTGCAGTAAGTGGTTTGAAAATAAAAAAAATGAACAGTAATTGTGTTACCACAGTCCTGGCTGTGTACAGAACAAAATGGATCAGACCGATCACCAAAACACCATAACATTTTCATAGCCAATCAACAATAAGGACGAATGCACTAGCTGTTGTTGCATAGTGTTTTTTAACACTTAGTGCATCTTTAAATGTTAACCATATATTTGCAATGATTTACTTACAGATGATGTTCTTTAAAATTTATCGTATATTTGACCAATATAGCCTCGCTTTACGACTAAACAACACAATCCAGTTACCAGATGTACTTAATGTTATTGTGTCCAGTCCTCCAGCACCAGACTGCTGTTCTGCACCACTGGTGTCCTCTTGCGGAGGTTAGAAGGTGATGCTGAGCTCAGTGGAATCAGTCATGTGATCGTGGATGAGGTTCATGAACGTACAGAAGAGAGGTATGTAAAAAAAACACTGGTGCACAACAACACAATCTGACAGCATGAATCTGACAGTAACATGAATCCCATCCTGTCTGACAGTGACTTCCTGTTGCTGGTTCTGAAGGATCTGATTGTAAAACGATCTGATCTAAAAGTAATTCTGATGAGCGCAACCCTGAATGCTGAGCTCTTTACACAGTACTTTAACAACTGCCCCAGCATCCACATACCAGGTAAACTATTCCATCACAGGCCTAATACACTGCCTCATCTTACTGGTGCTTCTTAAAACCCAATATCATTGAACTTAAGCGTTAAACTAGAACCGTTAGTTCAGCCAGAATTATTTAACCTCCATTTTTTTTACGTCTTTAGACAAATCTTTTTTAGAAAGTCTTCTATTCACTTGATCAGTTAAGAATTTAAAATCTGTCTGACATTAATTGTAATTTTCGCATACAATATTGTAAATACGAAGGTATATTAGGTTTAGTCTTTATTGCATGTACTTAATTATTTATGGCTGCTTTGACACTGCACAGTGACTGTTGATTGTTTTGGTACAAAAAGTACAAATCTAGTTTTTTGTTTATGATTTGTTGTCAGATATGGTTGAGCTTGGATGTTATATTGACATTTATCAGACACTTAATGCTCCATCAAAAATATGTTAACACTTTTTAAAAAAGATCTTTGTCTAAACTAAATTTCCTATCTGAAGGACATACATTTCCAGTGGAGCAGTTCTTTCTTGAAGACGCCATTGCTAAGACCAGGTACCGTAAGCAATATGTATATATGTACTGGTGGTCTATGATTATGCTTCCAAATTTTACACAATAATCTAAATATTAAAGTAATAGACAATGTTGTAAAGGTATGTAATTGAGGATGGTAGTCCATACCGGCGTTCCGCAAAGAAGAACTGTCCGCCCAATCAAAGTGGCAGGACTGGAAAGGGACGGGCTTCTGTGGAAGATCTTGATGATGATGCTGGCTGGTCATATAGCTCATTCATGAATAAGAATTCGGTCAAAGACTCAGTCCCAGACCAGCAGCTCAATCTACAGGAGATCACAGTCCGATATCCCAGTAAGAACAATGATGTATAATTGTCATTTTTCATGGTTTTGTCTAGTTTTGTCTAATTTGCCCTTTTTTTGGGCAAATGTGCTTATTTCAGTCATGATCGTAAAATGTGGAAACTGCTTTAGTTCAGTGAAATATGTCTTTGGGCATCTCTTGTTAAGATTTTTCAAAGACTGTGTTGAAAACATTGGCTGCTATGGACCTTGACAAGATCAACATGGATCTAGTGGAGAGTTTGTTAGAATGGATAGTAGATGCAGATCACGGCTTCCCACCAGGTAAAACAAACTCCAGTGTATTGCAGTACACCCTATTTGCTTGTTCACAAAATGACACCCTTTTAGGAACGGTTTAAAAAGCCTGTTTTTTCTGTGTGTGTGGATTGCAGGGGCTGTTTTGGTCTTCCTGCCAGGACTGTCTGAAATCAAGCAGTTATACGAGCAACTGCAGTCAAACAGGATGTTTAATAACAGAACAGCCAAAAGGTGCTGTGTGTGAGGATTACGTTACTGTTCATATGCCATCTTATTATTATAATCATGGAGGCAGTAGTTGAATTTTTGCAGTTTATGTACATTTACAAATTTCTCCCAAGTCATGTCTATGAGTGATCTCATTCACCCTTAAAATAAAATGCAATCATAAAAATGCAAAAATCTTAATGATCCTAAAAATAAGCTTGATTTTCTTTACATATATTTATATTATTTTTATTTTGTGAAATGTGACTTGGACATTTTTTTTATTACATTTCAGATGTGTAGTTTACCCGCTACACTCATCCCTGTCCAATGAGGAGCAGCAGGCGGTCTTTACTCACCCACCAGAGGGCGTGACCAAAATCATCATCTCCACCAACATTGCTGAAACCTCTGTCACTATTGATGATGTGGTCTATGTCATTGACTCTGGCAGGATGAAGGAGAAGAGGTTTGAGACATGCATTAAGTTGTTGCCGTTTTAGCAGCTATATAATAGATCAAATTTTGAATGTGTTATGTTGTGTTAGGTATGATGCCAGTCGCAGCATGGAGAGTCTGGAGGACGTGTGGGTGTCTCGTGCTAACGCTCTTCAAAGAAAAGGCAGAGCTGGTCGCGTGGCGTCGGGCGTCTGCTTCCATCTCTTCACAAGCCATAGCTTCACACATCACCTCAGCCAACAGCAGCTACCTGAGATCCAGCGAGCTCCTCTGGAGCAGCTCTGTCTCAGGTAACCAGCAAACCATTAATGAGGACTCAAATATCCCTTTATCTTTTGAAACAGAAGAGCTAATATGTCATTGACTGAACATCAGAACTTCCTCCCCTATGAAAACAAGCATTTATTGAAACAATTTCTCTTTTCACATATGAAAAGGACATTTCAGAAAACAATGTTTAAATCAGTGTCTGTTTAAATCAAAGGATTGGGGGGGAAGGTAGAAGATGGTTATTAAATTATTTTTTGGTGCAAAAATGCTTTAGTGGACCTGAGGGAACAAAATTATTAAATGTATGATATGATCAATTTAAATCACTGTGTCACTGGTGTAGTTGAAATCTGACCCCATCTCCACCCTTCTCCCGCAGGGTTAAGGTGCTGGACGTGTTTGCAGAACGTCCTCTGGACTCTGTCTTTTCTCAGCTGATCGAGCCGCCCACAGATGGCAGTCTGGAAGCTGCTAAACAACGGCTATGTGCCCTAGGTGCTCTGACAGTACAGGAGACTCTGACTCCGCTGGGTTGGCATTTGGCCTGTCTGCCCGTGGACGTCCGCATCGGTAAACTCATGCTGCTGGGAGCTATTTTCCGCTGCCTGGACCCAGCCCTAACCATTGCTGCTAGCCTGGCTTTCAAAAGCCCATTTGTAAGTCTCCAGACTCTATTATTAAGAATCTCATATTTCACTGTAGTGTTGTGTTATTGGAGATCCAAGCCTTTCTGACTGTCACACTCACAGGTGTCTCCTTGGGATAAAAGAGAGGAAGCCAATGAGAAGAAGCTGAGTTTTGCTCTGGCCAACAGTGATCATCTAGCCTTGCTGCAGGCATACAAGGTCAGTTCAGTCTCTGGTATAATATATCAGTGAACACAGAGCTCCACACGTTCTGTTCAATACAGCTATGAAGACATGTGATGTGATGTTTGTTTTGTTCAGGGTTGGTGTAACGCAGCGCAGAGCGGCTCTAGGGCTGGTTACCAATACTGCAGAGAAAACTTCCTCTCAATCCGGGGCCTACAGGTGATACTTTTCTCTGAGGTGTAGATGTCTGCCATTTTGGCATACTGGGATAACATTGCTGTGCTGTGTGTTCTCTCAGGAAATAGCTTGTCTTAAAAGGCAGTTTGCAGAGCTGCTTTCAGACATTGGCTTTGTGAAGGATGGACTGAAGGCCAGACTAATTGAGAAAATTAGCTCAAAAGGCAGTGATGGTGTACTGGAGGCCACAGGATATGAGGTAACACTACACTACACCAGAGTCAGGGTGACCTTGTTGAACTCGTGTGGAAACGAACCTTAAAGGATGACTTTGATAACGCCTGTTTTTTACCTGATGCCATTGACAAAGTAATGTCTTCTTATTTGTATAATAAATCCAATGTAAAATAAAATACAAGTGGAACATTCTAGAACGTTTCTGATTAATTTTAGTGTGGAGAAGTTGGCAGAAATACATGAACCTACATGAACACAGTAAACAAACACAGTTAAAACAAAGTGGTTTTCTCTCCCTCAAAGGCAAACCTAAACTCTGACAACACAAAGCTAATGTCAGCCATGTTGTGTGCAGCTCTGTACCCTAATGTAGTACAGGTTAGTGCCAAAATCTCTTTAAAGTGCATTAGTTACGTACTGTGAAAATGTGTGTGGGTATAATGTGCCATGTTGTGTGTTTAGGTGAGATCTCCACAAGGAAAATATAAGCTCACTAGTAAGGGGGCTGTGAAGATGCAGCCTAAAGCAGAGGAACTGCGTTTTATGACTAAGAATGATGGAGCCGTTCACATACACCCCTCGTCCATCAACTTCTCTGTAATTAATATTTACTTTATTATTATGAAACTCCGATTATGAACATGATTTCATGAATTCATACAATCATACATCAATCATAACAATCATACATCATTTTAACTTAATCTGAAAGACGTGAATTATTTTAAAAGGAAATATCTGAGGTTGTTCTTTGTGTAGGTGAGACACTATGACAGTCCCTACCTTGTTTATCATGAAAAAGTGAAGACCAGTCGAGTGTTCATCAGGGACTGTAGCATGGTGTGCGTGTATCCCATGGTGCTGTTTGGTGGGGGTCAGGTCAGTGTGGAGCTGCAGCGTGGAGAGTTTATTATCTCTCTGGACGACGGCTGGATCAAATTTGCTGCTGCATCTCATGAGGTAATATTTAGCACATATAGTGCACAGTATGCAAATTACCTACTAAATGTGCCACTACACAACAAAGCACACAGCATTACATACAACAGACCTGATCTTCTATTTCCAGCATGATGTACAAACCAGAAATAATTACCAATTAACATTTCATTTTTAAACTCATGTTTATGTTTGTTCGTGAAATATGTATTGCAAACCACTACTGAGTGCTGCACAGTATTCAGTAGTGGTTTGCGTTCTGTACTGAATTTTAAGAGTTGAGCAGATGTCAAAAGAAGTAAATGTTGAGCCCTAAAGCGTTTTAATTTAGGCTTTACAATTATTTGTTTTACAAATCAGCCCTTTACAAATCGATACTTTGCATATTAAAAGTTGCTTCCCCAGGTTACATATATCAAATACATACAAACAAACTTTGTGTACGACAGTCATAGTAACCTAGCTAGTATGATGAATGAACTGGAATCAAGTACACTAGTGAATCATTGCGAACATGGCCTGTGTGTATTGTTCTTGTAGGTGGCAGAGCTGGTGAAGGAGCTGCGATGGGAGCTGGATCAGCTTTTGGAGGAGAAGATCAAAAACCCAAGCATGGATCTGATCAGCTGCCCTCGAGGGTCTCGGATCATACACACTATAGTATCACTAATCTCAACACAGTAACAAGTTGATAATCAGTGTTCTTTACACACCAACCAAATACACACTGTGTATAATTAAACCACAGTGAGATGTTTACTTAAAGTGTGGCCTTGTCAAGATTTTATTTGAACTGTGGAGTCACTTGAAACAGCTTGCTTTATTAGATTTGATTTAGACATAAAATGTACTTGGAATTGTGTGTGACACAAACAGCCCTTTAACATCTCCATATTGGATTGCTTTTTAGAGCAATATTACAGTTACTACATAAAGCATGTGCATGACTCCTGAATGTACAGCATGAGGTATTTATGAGTATGTGAATGAATTATTGTGTGTCTAATATAAAGAGCACTATCACAGGGTGTTGTGAATGATACACTTATGATGACATGGCACTACTGTAAAATCACGTTTTGCCAAAAGATTTGTGTTATAAAATATAATGAATAAAATTTAATGTTAGACCCGTGTATTTACTTACAATCACAGTGCTTTCACAATTATATATTACAATATTTGTTGTGGGTACATGAGTCACAAAGTCAGTTTAATTTGATCAACTGACTTTAGTTGATTTAATTTTTTTCAACTGACATTACTGGAATAGCATTTAATTTTAAAGAGCATCAGAGAGTAAACGTATCCTAAATAGATCTCTGCTTGATTATACAGTTGCATATTAAGTATTGTAGTATTTATTCAGACCCCTCATTTCATGATCAAATTATAGGAAGCATTTTCTCTGATGACATATATTCATTACATTTTGCAATGTAATTTATTATGACAAAATGCTTAGTGGAATAATTGGTCTCGTTCAAAAAAACCTGAGTACAACACATTAACAACAATGTTTTTGTGTGAATGAATTTGGACTATGAATCTGAATTTCTAATACACTGTTGAAAGATGACATGCATACTTTAGACCACTGAGAAGGTGAAGTGTGTTGTGTCTGTGTACACCTCTCCTGGCCTTAGCAGAACATCAGGAAAATGAGGCTGCAGAGAAAGAGAAGACAGCTCTAGAATGTAGAGGACTGAATGATAAAAACATACATTTACATTAATCTAATGGATCCTGTCTATGTAACATATCTACAGCAGTGGCTGTCAAACAAAGGGCAGTCAACAATGTAAGAAGAAATACATTGTTTCTTGTATCCCTGTCTTCTATACAAGATCACAGGTGCTTGTTTAAATATTTAAAATTTATTTTATTAAACAAATTCATGCTAAGTTAAATCACCTGGTTAACAGCGTCTGGCCAGTTTTGGGTCTCCAAACAGAAGGCACTGTGTTTGGGATATGAAGCTCCATTTTTCCCCTTTATTGTCCCATCCAGGAAGTTGGATGTGTAGAACTGAACCCCAGGTTGAGTAGTGCTCACCTCCAGAACACGACCCGTCCCAGAATGCACCACTCTATGGAGCATAAATTTACAGAGAAGTAATATTAAGACACATGAGGAGTCCACAGTACACCAGCTGTGCTCTGTAATATAATAAACCTAACACACATTACCGTGCACATTTTCGTTCTAGCTGTGGTTCACCTGGCGAGCACAGACAGAAGTTGTGGTCAAAGCCAGGACCAGGGAGCTCTTTCAGTCTAGGTCCAAGGAGGACAGGCTTTCTCAGGTCAAACCATGTGTTCTCGACAGGTTTTATTTCTCCTGTACATGGTGTAGAAAGATGTTGAGAGTTTCTGTTCTAGAGAACTGTAAGATCAGCAGTGTTATAGATGTTTGAAAACTGAATCATTCTCCAGAATGGAGAAAACCACCTGAATATGCAGTTTTTGTAGGACACAAGTTGTCAAAAGATTTGTAGGTTGTGACTTTATAAAATCAAGAATGTTCTCCAGATCCAGCCAATGTATATAGTTACAATTATTTATTGATGTGGCCTAAATATCTGTAGGAGACTTGACTTGAATAACAATACCTGTGGGGATCATTGTGTCATCCACAGGCAGGTAAGACTCTGCTGAGATGGTCACCTTATGGTCATAAATGTCCGGTGTCCCCTGCAAAAGGTCAACAGGACATACCATTTACTGACTGTAGTTAAATACCTCCCATACCCACAGATATGACAGAAGTGTATGATACAGTACAAAGACTGCAGTGCTGTCCATTTAGTTTAAGACATTGTATATACTTTGTGTGTGTGTTGTCCTACCTGTCCAGCTAGGTTGAAATAAGAATGGTTAGTGAGGTTGACTGGTGTAGTTTGATCAGTCTGTGCATGGTAGAACACGCTTAGAGTGTTTTTTATTAATCTGTAGACAACAGAAACATTTAGGTTTCCAGGATATCCCTCATCACCGTCTGGACTACTGTGGCTCAGTTTCACCCCACTGTCCACAGCCTCTGTGGTCCAAACTGCCTATAACACACACACACACAACTACATGAAAACACCCACAAAAATATGAAGCTTCTGTCTGTACAACAAAAAGGAGTTTCTTGACAGACACAGGTTTTGTTACCAAAACCTTATAACCTTGTTAAAGCCCCTCAGTCCACCATGTAAAGCATTAGGTCCATTGTTTATAGCCAGTTTATATTCCTTCTCGTCTAGCACAAACCGGCCCTTGGCAATCCTGTTAGCCACTCGGCCGACTACAGCTCCAAAGTACCGTGGGTTTGAGAGATAACCTAGAGTGAAATATTGAGGGACAAAATGATTATTCTCATGTTTTATCTCTAAAGTTACTTCTTAAACATTTTCAGCAGCTTTTAACAGAGTGCAGCTATATATTACAATATTCTGTAGTTTCTTATTTAGTGCTGTTTTATATATAAGGAGATAATTGTATATAAGGAGAGAATGAAACCTTTCTATAGCACTAATTTATTCTGAATTATATTGGTATGGTCGGTCGCAGCATTTTTCACACAGATTTCTCAGCAAATAAATTAAATTTTAGGCTATAAAAAAGGCCAATAAATTGTTGATGTTATGATCCCAGCTATTTAAATTTTGCTTCATCGAGTACCAATATTAAGTATCAATATAAGTTTAGATGTTTACAGTATAATAGTATAACACAGAATAGAGCTATACACTTAATAGCATAGAGCATATATTTTGGTCTTTAAAGAATTAATGAAAAATGTTTTAGCTTATATTTAAATTCTGAATGCAGCCGACATGAAATCATCTATAAACTAGACGATCCACATATTAAGTTACTAGAGTCGTTTTTCTATTCTCGTTGTCTTTAAACATATTTAAGACACATTATTTGTTATTGTTCAGGACTTTTGACAGGCAGCTGTTACAGCAGAGTACTGTTATGACAAAAGATTAGAGTCGATAAATAATTGAAACTAGCACTAATAAACACATCTGGAAATAACTGACAGTCATAAAAACAAGATATTCACAGTTGTCAATAGGAAAGTCACAAAATGATAGAACGTGCCTTCCAAGTCATCGTATCCTAACACTATATCCGCACTTTGACCGCTCCGATCCGGTGTTCTGATGGACTTTATAACACAGCCCAGAGAGATTATTTCCACACGGACACTTTCTGAGCGCAGGGTCCATTTCTCCACGGGTCCCTGACCTGCCGCAGTACCGAACAGCTCCTTACACACTTCTGTCATTCTGACACTGTATCAAGCAGTTCGTTCTAGATGAGATTTACTAGTTATAGGTCCACCATTGCAATGAATGTTGCGACACAGAACTACACCACCCCCACTTTAATTTAATAAACTACAAACTAACGGTCATAGTTTCAGGATTCCTTTAGTTATATTTTACGCGAGTAAATAGAATTCTGTTTGTGAATTACTGCCACCGCTTGGATTGGAGCAGTACTGAGCATATATTAAGCGCCCCTGCCACCCATTTATCTGGTTCATACAGTCTTCCTTCTATAATGTACGTTTGTAAAAAATAACAATAACAAAAATAGAAAAATACATAGTATATATTGCCCATTGTATATTCAATATTGTATTAAATATATAAAATTCTCTATATTAAGTATGTATATACATCATATATAAATATATATTTGTTTTCATATTGTATAACTAAATTACAGCAAAATAATATTTATATTACTTACACCATAACTGCTAAACAATACAGGTTACATTGTATGTTACAAATATATTTGTTCCCATAAAGTGGCCAACTACAGGTATCTGTTAAATAAAAATGTCTACTATGTTTATGCATGTGTAAATAAACTAACAAAATACACAAAATGTGTCAATTTCATCATAAATTTCTGTGTATTTGTCATTAATTTAATCTTTATAGTTTGTAACATTATGACTTGGAGAGTTATAAAAAGAAACAACAGCACACATGGATTTTAAATGTGCCAGTCTAAAAATAGAACAGACCTAGATATGCTGGGCCTCTGAGGTTCTTCCTTCGAATCCCAAACACAAAGATGAACTACTGTCTGTTTCTTTAAATTTAGTATAGCTGAGAAGAGTATGAACAAAATTTTCATTAGCTTGAATAGGGGCTCTCGGTTATATAAGCTGTTGCATGTCGTTATATGCATTGCATGTTGTTGCATGTCATTATATGCATTATAATGTATATAATGACATGCATTATTATTATTATTGTTGTTGTTATGCGTTTGCTTCCCATTGATAAAAAAGAAGAGCAAAGAGTTTAAAACCATGCAGGTGGAGAGCTGGACAGGGCGATATACAGGGGTTGGACAATGAAACTGAAACACTGGCCAATTTAGTGTTGGAGGTTCATAGCTAAATTTGACCAGCCTGGTGGCCAATCTTTATTGAGTGCACATTTCACCACCAAGAACAGAGTGTGAAGGTTTAATTAGCAGAGTAATAGCACAGTTTTGTTTAAAACATCGCAATGCACACAACATTATGGGTGACATATCAGAATTTAAAAGAGGACAAATTGTTGGTGCACGTCTCGCTGGCGCATCTCAAAGACTAAGACAGCAGGTCTTTGTGATGTATCAAGAGCCACGGTATCCGGGGTAATGTCAGCATACCGCCTAGAAGGACGAACCACTTCCAACAGGAGTAACTGTGGACGCAAGAGGAAGCTGTCTGAAAGGGATGGCTAACCCGGATTGTATTCAAAAAACATAAAACCACAGCTGCCCAACTCACTGCAGAATTAAATGTGCACCTCAGCTCTCCTGTTTCCACCAAAACTGTCCGTCGGGAGCTCCACAGGGTCCATGTACATGGCCGGGCTGCTATAGCCAAACCTTTGGTCGCTCATGCTAATGCCAAACGTCGGTTTCAATGGTGCCAGCAGCGAAAATCTTGGGCTATGGACAATGTGAAACATGTATTGTTCTCTGTTGAGTCCACCTTCACTGTCTTTCCCACATCCGAAAGAGTTGCGGTGTGGAGAAGCCCCAAAGAAGCGTACCACCCAGACTGTTGCATGCCCAGAGTGAAGCATGGGGTTGGATCAGTGATGGCTTGGGCTTTCCCAAGACGAATTAATGCTGTATTGGCCGCAAAAGGAGGTCCTACACCATACTAATGAATTATTGTGGTCTAAAACCAGGCGTTTCAATTTCATTGTCCAACCCCTGTATGTATGTATAAATGACTATATGATGATCATTTAGCTATATGAGGACATTTAGCAGCAGTGTTCTTCAAAAGTACCTTTGAATACCTTGTAAATATTATTGTGTTATTTGTAATTATACAGATGCAATGTCCTCTATGCCATCAGTGTACTGTATTGTGTACTACATTAGAACACTGTAATGTTCCTCTGTTGTCCACATTGGCAAAACTCCTTCTAAACGTCGTAAGATACACGTGTGCGTCACACGTGTGAGGTAAGAAGTACAGAATGCGAAAGACAGCGACTGCAGTGCAACGTCACACAGGAGAGTTGAAACAGAAGCAAGATGGCGGAGGACAGCGGACAGAGGTATCGGCGTATCTCAGCGACCAAACATCAATATAACAATTTTGACGAAGGTGATAACCTCATTTCAGTTTGTGCGCTTCCAAAAATCACTTCTTTATTAAGTTCTTTTGACCTGCCGATGTTAGTTTGTGTTAGGCTTTGTTTTTAATGACCGGCTAAAAGTTCAACACGGGCTTTGAACTTAAGCATTGGCGTTGTTTTATCTGGTAATGGTCAAATTTTAGTGTAAAAAGTGTGAAAGAATCGCTGCAGTAAACGGATCGCCTAGTGCACAAACACTAAAACTAGGAGTTTGACAAATATTCTGCGCGCGTGGACTTGTCGTTTTTACTTCACAGTCGTCAAAACTGTGGCGAGACTTGAGAGTTTAGTAACCTGTCAATCAAACAATAACGATTTTATGTGCGATAAAGACACTTTCACATACATCGGTAAAAAAGACCGTGTTCGCGGTGAGTTCTTGAGTTATTTATATGTTTGCTATTTTTAGATGGCTTAATTTGCAACGTTGTAAACTTTGGGGCCAGTTTTACCGTTTATGCTCACCAGGTTCGTTCTGTTTGCGTTATGCTTAAATTTATTTCAATAGGATTATTGTTTGTGAGGGGAAATGTGTCCGTTGTGTTGTTGTAGTATATCATCGTATTTGGCAGCTGCTTTGTGATTTGAGGAGCTAGTGAGTGTGTGCGCGAACGCAGTAACCGGCATGCGGTCATGGTTTAAAAGATCTCGCGCGTAACTTGAAACTTATTTACTGATCATGTTGTTTAATTTATTTGAATGTGCACACATACCATGATCTTCAGTTTATGTCATGAGAGGTTTTGCTTATTTTCCAAGTTTTAGGGTGATGTTCTGTATATGCATAGTTTCATAAGGCTTTACATAGTATAATTTGCCATGTAAATTTTTACTTGGAGTCAGGGCAAAGCTGTTGTGTCCAGTAATTGAACCCTGTGCTAATGATAAAGTGCGCATGCCAAGATATAAAGTTACTTTATGTATCTGTGCAACGTATCGGTCAGTTTATGAACAGATAACATGAGCAGATGGTTATTGTGTTAGATATGTCTTGTCTATCTGACCGACTTCTCCTGTTTATCTTATGTATCCAAATTAAGAGTTGACCAGTATTGGGCTTTTAAATGTAAATGTTTATAAACACTATAAAGTAAACAAACCATGTATCAGCCTCCTACCAAGTTACACAGTTAAAGACAATGGCACTAATCTCAGAACTCTAGTGTTTCTAGAGTACTATAAGGGCGCCATTTTTTCTGATAGACTGTCAGAACTGGACTGATAGATTGTTATGTCAGTGTGTTAGTCTGTCGGTAAAGCAGTTTTGAATAAACTGTTCCCATTCCAGTGTCCTTGGTATAGTGTTTGCTTGCGCTGAACTGGCTGCTTGACTCTAATCCAGGGCTGTGTTTAGCTGGCCTTGAGCCTGAGAAGACTAGAATAAAAGGGAGAGGGTGTTTGTTTTGTGATGTGTGTCTTAACTCGAGCACAAAAATGACCAAATTTAGCCCCGTGGCCGAAGGGATCCAGGCTTATCGCGGCTTATGGGTAAAGTGCATGGGGTTAGAACAGAGACCCACAGATGCCTGGAAATAGAAAGTGACTCCAGTAATGAGCTGCTTATGGAGTGCTGAAAAGCAAACCTGCAATGTTAAAAAACCCATTTGTGTTAAACAGAACACCAAAGTTGGTAAACCAGGAATATTATAATTCAATACAATTCATTCTGTATGGTACGTTAGATAAGAATGAGAGTATCCCTCATAATAATATGCAAAAGTATGCCAGAGGTGGCAGTGTGACAAACATTTTCAAGTGTTTTTTCTGCTAATATTAACTATAGACCCTTATACAATAGTTTGTGTTTGTCTACTAGAAATACCTATTATACAATAATGTTTCCAAATGCACAAGAGTATGTCTGCTTTATGATTTGTAATAGAGCTTACAAATGCTGCATATACCGTATTTTCTCTACAGATATGACTGGTGTGGAGGATGTTCCATTATGCCGTCCAGTTCAGCATTTAAGCTCATTGGAGGAGGTTAGTCCTAATACTAATGGAATGGCACCCTACGCTGTTGAGCAGGAGCTTGAACCTCAGGTTGACCCAGTCCCAGAAGGTGCTCGGCCCATCCAAATTGTGATAGCCAATGAGGATGATCATAAGTTTGAGCTGGATGCAGCTGCGTTGGAGAAAATCCTAATGCAGGAACATATCAGGGATCTGAACGTGGTGGTGCTGTCTGTGGCCGGTGCCTTCCGTAAGGGCAAGTCCTTCCTGCTGGACTTCATGCTGCGTTACATGCACAATCAGGTTAAAACTGACTCTCTCGTACACCCATTTTCACTGAGCATGACCCTTTTACCTTAATCTGCTGTAACTGATACTGGCTGTGTTAACGTTTTGCATTCACCACTTGATTTTAATGGTTATGCAGTGAGACGCCTTCAGTTTGCAAACATTGCATGTGCACTCTTGATATTGACAGTAATATTGTAGAATGCATTGTTTCCAGCAGTTTGACTTCCATATGCTGGCATCTACAAAAATATTTTAAGTATTTTGTGCTTATTAATGCTTTGTATAAGGCTGTCTTTTATGAGCACAGTAAAATAATATGCAATGTCAACCACCCATATTACATTAAAATCTGAACAAAGCATGTGAGATCTGACACATCAGAAAACTCTTTAAAGTATCATTCCTAAGAGCAAGTTTCTGATGAGTCTCATCATTGGCATGTCTAAACCCGCTTGCTGTGCCCAGCACATTTAAAACCAGCTAGGTCGCATGCATGAGAGTCTATGTATTCACATTGTCACTTTCATTTACATTGTCACTTTCATTCACAACCTTATCACGTCCGTGTCTCTTTTGTCTTGAAGTCATCTGAGTCATGGATGGGAGGTGACGACGAGCCATTGACGGGTTTCTCCTGGAGGGGAGGCTGTGAGAGAGAGACTACAGGAATTCAGGCCTGGAGTGAAGTGTTTGTTGTGGAAAAGGCAGATGGAACTAAGGTGGACGGGTGTTTACTTGTTTGTACAAAAGAACATGTTGACAGTCTGAGCATGCTAATCTTGATATGGTTCCTTTAGGTGGCTGTGTTCTTGGTGGACACTCAAGGAGCCTTTGACAGTCAGTCCACCATCAAAGACTGTGCCACTGTCTTTGCTCTAAGCACCATGACCAGCTCTGTGCAGGTATGAAGAAGCACATTAATAATTTTCAGAGAAAAAAGCATGAGTTAAAATTTGTTGAATTTAAAGTGGCAGTTTTGACCTACTGATTAGAAAGTCTTTTAACCAGAAATCTGCCGCTTTGATTCAGTGTGCTGGCAGGAAACAACTTAAGTGTTCTTGAGCAAGCCACCTTACCTCAAGTGCTCCCCAGGCACTGCAGTGCTGCCCACTTCTCTGGGTGTGTGTTCACAGTTTCCAATGTTTCTAACTCAGTAATCCAATGGTGTGCACTAACTGAATGGGTTAAATCCAGAGGACAAATTCCAAGTATGAGTCATCATACTTAGCCAGCACGTCATTTCACTGTGTAAGCAGTTTAGGTCTGTAGGCTTACTGAAAACATAAACCTAAATCTTTTTTTGCTTTAGGTTTATAACCTTTCTCAAAATATTCAGGAAGATGATTTACAACATCTCCAGGTAATTAACTTTAATGGTTTGTTTGCATTCCTAGATTAATGTATTTGTGATTAGTAACATCATGTGTATTTATAGCTTTTCACAGAATATGGTCGACTAGCAATGGAGGAGATCTATGAAAAGCCATTTCAGGTAAAAAGCTTAGTATTACCGTACTAAACACCCACAGTATACAATAATACAAAAATCAGTATCATTCCCCATGTACTTTTGTATAAGTACACTGTTTTTAACATTTAAGGGTGAAGTGTTGCCTAAAATATTTTTTTGCATCCAGCATTTACAACGTCAACAGAGATTATTGAGATGCATTGTCATGTTTTTAAAATCATGTGCATGTTTTTAAGCCTAAATTGTACGTTGTATGAGAAGGCCTTAAATTTCCTTAAGTTTGTCCTTTTCTGTCTATCAGAAACTGTTGTTTCTGATCAGAGACTGGTGTTACCCTTACGAGCATGATTATGGACTGGTTGGAGGAAGTCAATTCCTGGACCGGAGATTACAGGTGAGGTGAAGCTCAGAACAGCTGAACACAGCTGTATGTTCAACCTATCTGTGGACATACTAAAACAACAAACAAACAAAATCAAAATAACAAAATAAAATCTATCCATTTTATTTTTCTCTATAGGTGAAGCAGAATCAACACGAAGAGCTGCAAAACGTTAGAAAGCACATCCACGCTTGTTTCTCCAACATAGGCTGCTTTCTGCTGCCTCATCCAGGTCTGAAGGTGGCCACCAACCCTCACTTCGATGGCAGACTGAGAGGTCAACAAATGTTCCTCTGCACACATAGGCAGGAACATATATGCATCTGACCTGCAGGCTCATCATAAACTGTATTTTTGCAGACATTGATTATGAGTTTAAGAAGGAGCTGCAGAATCTAGTGCCATTATTGTTAGCACCTGAGAACCTGGTGGAGAAGGAGATCGGTGGAGCCAAAGTAACATGCAGAGACCTCCTGGAGTACTTCAAGGTCCGATTGTTTTACTTTAATAGTGACTGTTTTTACAGCTTCTATTGAAGTTCATTGTGTTTGGATTGCTTGGTTCCCAATAGCATTAAAGAGTTTGAGACAACTGATGCAAATTTAATTTGTATTGCATAAATAATTCCCTTGTTTACACTTTTGCCCCTGGTAAAACCACTGTAATAAGCAGTGACAGTTACAGCAATATGATAAAGGCACCAACAAATACATTTACATTTATGCATTTGGCAGACACTTTTATCTAAAGCGACTTACAGTACGACTTAGAATTATACATTTTATCAGTACTTCCTGTGCTCCTTGGGAATCAGCCTGCGACCTTTTGCGCGTTGCTAATGCAATACTCTACCAACTGCACTACAGGAACACTTATAATAATCACAATAAACAATTCTCATGCCAAGTAATATACTTTGTTAGTCTAACATAGCAACATAGCAAAATAGCAGCTTGGCACATTAATGTAAAACTGAGTGGATGTTTTCCCCAGATGTGTATATTGGCTCTTTTATAATCCTTTTACAATCCTCTTTTATAAATAAGTTTGATGGACATCACTAATAGGTTGTTTTTCTTTGTTAGGCATACATTAAAATCTACCAAGGGGAGGAGCTTCCACATCCTAAATCCATGTTGCAGGTATGCTGCACTTCACCTCGAATATCACTAATACAAAGGCTCTTTAATACTCACTGTGCCTCTGTTACCCAGGCAACTGCTGAAGCCAACAACCTGACAGCTGTCGCTGGAGCAAAAGACACCTATAGCAGAACCATGGAGCAGGTAACTTGAACAAATAGCAAAATGTGACATTCTGTACTTTTGCCTCATATTCATCTTTTGATCATAAGATTTGTTGCAAACAGCAATTTTTCTTTACTGTCCCAACGCTTATGGAGGAGCAATGTATGTTTAGAGAGAATGCGTTAAAAAAGTCAAGGTTCTGTATTTTTAAATGGATCAGGGACATCAGTTACCTTTAAATATAGCAGAACTGTGACGTGAGATGAGCTAGCCTATATAACCGAGAATAACTTGAGCCCGTTAAACTAAAATAGTTTGGCCTAGATAACTCTGTACAAGAGTGTCCGTTATGGTTTAATTCAATTAGCAATATAGCATCTGGTGATTTGAGAGATTACAAAATGATTGGGTGTTAATGAGTATTTTATTTTGGGTGCATGTTTGTCACAGATATGTGGAGGAGACAAGCCGTACATAGCCCCGGTTGACCTCCAGCGCTATCATGAAGAGATTAAAGACGCCTCTGTCAAGCAGTTTGGTGCAGTGAAGAAAATGGGTGGTGTTGAGTACAGTCAGCGCTACCAGCAGCAGCTAGAGACTGAGCTGGAAGAAGTGTACACAAATTTTATGAAACACAACGAAAGCAAGAACATATTCTATGCAGCAAGAACTCCAGCCACACTGTTTGCTGTCATGTTTGTTGCCTATATGGTTTCCACGGTAACGGGCTTCATCGGCTTGTCCGCAATTGCTGCTCTGGCCAGTCTTGTGATGGGGGTGTCGCTGCTCTCATTGTGTGCCTGGGCATATGTCAGATATTCAGGAGAGTACAGAGAAGTTGGTGTGGCTATAGATCTCACGGCAGAGGCTTTGTGGGAACAGGTCAGTCATGTTTCATGGATGTAGTTTCAGTTTATTGGTTGGCACTATTCTGCAGTACATTTTTTTTTTTGCCCTTTGTTTGTATGTGAATTCATCATTATTTTCCTTTATTTCATTTATTCTCATGTGAAGTGCACAAACATTGTCTTAAGAACCTGTCTAGATCTTAATGTTGATGTCGACTTTGTTTTTTCTAGGTGCTGAAACCGCTTACTGAGCAATACATGCAGGAAAACGTCCGACAGACTGTAGTGAACTCGATAAGAGCCACTCTAACAGATCAGTTGACACGGACGACAAAGTTAAAGGCCAACTGACATTTTGCTTTGCCTTTTCTGCTCAATGTGTGAATTATCAGTGCTTTTGTCATTTGTTAGTTTCTATTTGATGTTAGGTAGACTGGAGACTAACCAAAGTTTACAGCATACTTTTTACCCTGACCAGTTATACAGATAAACAGACTGCTAGTATTACATCAGTACATAATTACAAATGCATATAAATTTACGATTCAGGTTATATAATGATCAGGTATGGGATTTCTCCTGGGAAGTGCTACAAACATTTAGCATCTGAAATCAATCTGAACACTAGATCTTTATTCCCTTTACATGCCTAACGGTTGAGATACTTATTTCAAAGCAGATAAGTGCTTTTTTGTCTTGCAGATTTGTGGGATTTGCCTTCTGTCACAGAGAGTTACTCAATGAAATCGTACTGCTGTTTTTGCACAATTTCTTGTGACTTATTTTTAAGCCATTTAGAAATGCTGTCGTAACTCCATCTGAAACACCCTTTACTGGCCTCTTTCTGTACAGTGTTGTTTTAGACTGTATCATAGCCTCATGCATGTAAATGAGTGTACAAATATTACTTATTATCTTAAGGGGGTTTAATTAAGACAAATTTTTTAAGACCTGTAAATATGAAGTTCTGGTTGCCTTTATTTGTTTTACTTAAAGGTAAGAGCACCTTTCATTATGCACATCCCTGTGAAGTATGGAAATGCTCATAGTATCACTTAATTTGTCTTTTAAGGTAATGTTCCGTAATTTATTTTTAAACGATTAAATATTTAAACCTTGTTTCTGATCGCTTAAGTTATTCTTGATTTAATAGTTACACTTATAAAGGGCGTATGTTATATGACTTGAGAGATCTTTCTCTCTCATCATTGCTGGCTTTCAAAGTCAACTGTGCCACATTAAAGTCTGTATAAAGTGTGCTGAGTGTATGCACCAGAATTCGAACTCTATGTAAAATATATAACTTATGTCAAGTATATACTTTTTCTTTTATCAATTTGATTGAGATCATTGGAACGTCTCATAGTCTCCACCTCCCTCTGATCTCAGCAGGTGTACCATTGCCACATAATCTCAAGTCTAATATTAATAAATTTTAACATTTTGCTAGCACAGCTATACATCAACATTTAGCATCTCCAGTAAAATGGTTTGCCCCTGCATATTTGTATTGCCTTTCCTGTTTTACTATTAACTGATTAACTTTTCAATTGCAGGATGGATTGCAATTTATATCTATCTGCAATGTATATCTTATACTATGATGCCATTGCTTGTTAATAAGATGTCCCAGATGTCAGACTGAAAGGTCTGTACACAAGTGCAAACTTGTGTTCATCAAACACAGCAGGACTTGGAGAGACCTATAGACACTTAGAAGCTATGAACTATGAACAGGTTCTTTATAGTTCATGGAAGAGACAAGAATTGATGTGTACCAGGTCACATCATACTGCAGTAGATACTATTGAGAACAGGATCTTTAAAGTGTGTCAGAGTTTACTGCAAAATACAACTAGGAGTATTGATCAAAATTTTAATGAGCAGGCAATGAAATCACTGCAGACAATTCTAACTGAAAAAAAACAAGAGGCTGCAACGAGTCTTCAGGGACCGAAATGTAAAGGAAATCTGGATCAGTGAAAACATTACCAGATGGATCATGTGGTTGAAGCCTTGAGTTATTTAATTCAGTCTAATTCAATGAGAGCTGTTGAATCCTCCCACTTTTCCAGTCATTTTGAAAGCGCTATCAAAGTGTTGGGAAAGCTGCAGAATTGACAAGTGTTCAGAGAGACAGAGTAAAGCAAACGAAGGAATAAACTTATTTCTGAATCTGAAATGTGAGGAACAGAAAAATGCAGAGATCACCACAAGGTTTGATTATACCTGTAAAGATTTGAAGGAAGTTTGTTTCTAAAAGCAATGAAAAAACTATTAAGCAGCTCACAGCTCTACTGGAGAAATGAGGGACTCAAAAAGTGCAAACGCAGTTAAGGACCAACTGAATGCCGTGCTTTATGAAAGGTGCTGTTAGAAGAGAGATGATTTAAGAAAAGATTACTTTAGGCCACATGTATGCAACTGATTCTCCCATGTCCATCACAGAAATCACCTCAAACCATCAGACACAAAAGCTCTCACCTAACGATAATGGTACGATTCCCCATACAGTACCTGAGTCTGTGTATATTCACTAACAAAGGTTCTTAAAAAGGTTTTAACAGTGATGCAATATAGCAGAACCATTTTTGGTCTTTTCAATTTCAAGGTTCCTTTTCAAAGGTTCAAAAGGTATAGATGTTACAGGTTATCTATGAAACCATACAGCTAAAAACGGTTTTGAAAGGGTAGTTAGTTGAATGAGTGCTGAACAAGAAAACTTCTAAATCCTTGCATACTCAATGTGGTTGCAATTCTCTGATGACTTTTTGAATGAGTTTTTTTATTTATATCAGCTGATGCTGTTGATTGCCACAGCACAATTTCAACTCATCTCAAAGAAATCCTGTTTACATGTTTTGTTTCACGTTAACACTTTCTATATACAAAGCAAAGAATCTCTATACTACAATTAACCTACCTCAAAACATTCACTGCTGGTGTAGTACCATGCATGTTTTACTACTACATTTTCAGGGTTTAGTTAAATGGCTGATCATTTCTATTTGGATTTACTTGATTTAAAACCCTTTCAAATGTATCAACAAAATAAAACAAGTTCCTTATTGGGGTAGAAGCATTACAGTCCAGCAAAATGTTTAATGGACAGGTGCAGTCTTACAAATCTTTTGGAAGATTTTCTCCTGAACATGGGTTTTGAGTATCTTATCTGGCATTGCATGTAAATAACTTGATACCAGCAATTTTTATAAAGGAATGCTTTATCCCAGCATAATTTCATGTCATTTGTCATTTAAATTGTGTGGTTCTAAGTGTTATCTGTGGTTATTGACAGCATACCGTAAATGGTTCTCTGAAAAAATTTACTGTATGCACGTAAACACGGAACAAATGTAATGCAGAGTAACATTTTCTAACAAATGAATGCTCTGAGCACAAACATGGTTCTGAAAATAAGACATACAAAATTTATTTTGAAGACAGGAAAAATAAAAATACATAAACTAGCCGTTCTGCAGTATTCTAGAGAACTAAAAAGTGCTTTTAAAGAACATTCCTCTCTATGCATTTATACGATATTTCTATTCAGTCAGCTAGACATGAAATGCACAAAAGTATTTACAAGTAAACAACCCTGGCATTCTGCTCTTAGTGCCATTCCCAAACCTGAAGTGACAGATCACTTGAAAATGCTCATGTTTTTAAAATACTAGTTGCTTCATAACTACTACTAAAGGACAGACTGATCAAAAGGAACAGTGGTTGACGTTAAAACCTAGAACAGTAAAATGAATCAACCTTTTGTACAACACTCAAATTTCTTGGTTTAGGACAGACTTATACCAGCATTGTCTTCTTTAGACTCAATGACCTTAAACACACCATCCTTCTCCTGTTTAATACGCTTCTTGGCTTGATCTGAAACAGCAGAATTAATAAAAATTAGAGGGGCACTACAACATAGAAGCATCATTCTATACAACACTTCTCAAAAGCACCATATGGTGATCTACATAGTTCTGCACATACAACATAAGAGACATTAACAGAATTTCACTTCAGATTTGATATTTACCCATTAAATCACTGCGGTCCAACAAGAACTCCAGATCAGCATCACTGATGACCTTTCCTTTAGTGCCTTTCACTGCCCTGCAACAGCATGAATTACCATGTCAGAACTGTCTTAAAGCAACTTACACAGTACTCTATAAGGAACATGCCACCAGAGTATGTAACTGCTGTTATTTCTTACCCTCTTGTCTTTCCAAAACCCAAATGACTTAGAATATTTTATAGAATTCACCATATAGTTGACTTAAGTCATATAATAACAATAATATAATACAGTATAAATTAGAACTGAAAGCATTTGAACCACATTTATGCTTCTTTTTGGGTGGTATTTTGGAGCTTGATTGCGTATCGTACAGGTCTGGATCAATGCAAGGGGAAGTAAATGATGGCAGGATTATCTAGTGGGTCATTAATGTATCAGTTATGAATCTGTACAGAGGAAATATGTCTACCTGTCGTAGTCTCTGGACTGCAGCAGTTCTACCAGCTCATTTACATCCACACAGCTTTTGGTCTGTTTGAGTTCTGCCCTTGAACCTTTAAATTTATCTAATGACAAACACCAGAGAGTAAGGAGTCAAGAACAGAGCTACAAGAAGAAAAAAAAGCTACAGGCATGTCACTGAAAGGCCCATGTAAAAAAATCCTGGTGTTTTAATCGGTACACTTTAAAATACAAGGCTAAATACATAGTGTGACCAACCGTAGAGAGCATTTTAAGGAATCATGCGGTACGTATTTAATTATATTAAAGCAGGTAAAAGCTGATTGCAGATCACATGCCATGCAGTGAGTTCCCAATTATTTAACCTCAGATTCCACCTTTTCAAACATATGACCAATGGTTTTAATTTGATCGATAACATGCTAGTAAGCATCAATGGCCAATACATGAGCTTAATATGTGTGATGCAGTTAGGATGATGTTATAAAATAACACTATGTAGACAGCACACTAGGATTTGAAACAGAGCCTTTTAGAGGCTGACATTGTCTGCAGAAGCTACATACTTTTGTGAATAACCATCTTTTCCAGCTTTCTCTTGGCAGATGCTCTCTCCAGGATCTTCTCATCAATGGTGTTGGCCGTAATGAGGCGGTAAACCATAACAGGTTTTGTTTGCCCAATACGGTGACACCGATCTTGGGCTTGCAAATCTGCCTGAGGATTCTGGAAATTCAATTCATAATGCATTACACACTGACAATGTGACACTTCAATAATTAGCTAAACAGGAAGTGGCAAACACAAATTCATACCCAGTCGCTGTCAAATATGATGACCGTGTCAGCAGATGTCAGGTTGATCCCAAGACCACCAGCTCGTGTGCTCAGGAGGAAGAGGAACACCTCTGGGTCAGTAGAGAACTTCTTCATCTGCATGAAGAACAAACTTTAAAAAACTGACCAATGTGTGACCTGTACTGTAGCAGCCAACACAGTGTGTCTTAAAGCATGCAGCTTACATTCTCATCTCGATCGGCATAACTCATTGAGCCATCCAGCCGGCTGTACTCATAACCCCGGAGATAACAGTAATCCATCAACACATCTAATATGGAGGTCATCTGGCTAAAAATCAGCACCTGCACAAAATCAAAGATTAGATGTTTTTGAACTTCTATGTAGCAAAATTGCAAGAAGTAAACTCTATGCCATGTTTGCTAGATTTTTTTGTTACTAAATTTATGCAAGGAAGACTAATATTTTATAAATTAAAGAGTAACAAAATCAAACATTTACCTTTACTTGTATTTAATAAAAACAAAAAAAGGCCAGCCTGGGACCCAGCGAACACAGAGTTAAACCATGGCACAATATCACCATGTGAACATGCATAAGAACTTGCAAAAATAGTTCTGTCAGGTCTTTAAAGGTACTTTAAAATAATTCCGACAATCAGAAACACTGTTTGACATTACCTTACCAACAAAATCTTCACTGATACATTATTACATATAAGCGCAATGGAGTGACCTTTACTGATAGAGCAGTTAATCATTAAATCCACATGGTGACAGAGAATGTGAACTTTACCTTGTGTCCCCTTTTTTTCAGTTCAGGAAGCATTCGGTCCAGGACAAGAAATTTCCCTGATGCTTCCACTAACTGTTCATCAATCTGTACCAATAAGATAGAGATGATTTTTATGTTATCTTTTACCTCATTAAATCAATAAGTTCATACTAACAGAGCTATTTTGACATTATAGCCAATGTTAAAATGTGTGTGATAATGACCTTAAACTCTCCAGTGGCTGGGTTCAGAGGGTACTCTATCAGGTAAGCATGGTTGCAACACCTTTTCAGCAGCATCAGTATGTTCTGCAGTTTCAAGTTGACTTGAGCGTCAACTGGCATGAACACATCCATTACTGGGCCAGAGCTAAAGAGAGTAACCACATATGAAAATGAAATTGGAGTTAAAAATCAGTGGGAGAACTTCCCCCAACTAAAGATTATAAGAGTATAGATGGGCCTAGTCATATAAAGGATGATAACGATTAATTACAAAAATTTAAGAGAATAGTTGACTTTATAGAGTCCACACCAAACATACAGTAGTACAGAAGGAATGATATCATTGAGATTACTTTGGATTCAATATTGACAGCTAATCAAAAGGGCTGGTTCATAAAATGACAGAGGACATCAATCTTTGTTACTGTAAAACTGCAATACACAAGCAAATTAAGGAATAATGTTGTCAACGGGTGTGGATGCTAAGTTATCGCTCTTGGTGTGAACTGGCCTTAATACAGAGACACAAACCTTTCCTGACTCTCTATCTCTTTCTGAACCTTCTCCAGGTATTTCTCAAAGTCTCTGGCAGAATCTGTGCTTCCCTCCGAGTAGTCCACAACCTTTCTGGTCCTGCGTTTTGGCCGGCCACTGGATGTCTGCTGCACAGGTCTCGAATCATCCTTGAGAAAATATATCAAAGCTGTTATCAGTAAGTTCAGACACAATAATAACAGAAATTTTAATAACCAAATACACCTTATGTAATTATGCTACAACATTTCATCTGGGCAGTTTGAGAGCCTCCTCCTACCAAAGTTGTACCACTTTCCAAACTGTGCTGCACATAGGTACTTTTAGTATAAACACTACACTGATTTGAATAGCACAGCTCGTGCATAGTAGGTTGAAACCGTAGGTTGCTTAGGGTCAGGGTTGGCTCACAGTTTTTCAAAAACATATTTAAGACTTTAACACCTACACAGTAAAATTAATACCTTATGGCCACACTAAGACAAACATATTCAATCTCAAAATACATAATGAATCAGATTCTTTTATTTAGACTGGGGTGCATATTTTACAAGGCCGTACAACTTACAACTAAACGTACAACTAAACTGAACTGCTAGGAGTTTCTAAATACAACACCAGGTGTATGATTAGGGTTCCTATTACCATTCACAGTGTCAAGCCTGTACAATATCCCTTACAAACATAACCATTTAACTTGACACTAAAGACAACTATTAGCCTAACTGCATGTATCTTACCTTCTGCTGGCCCAGCAGCTTTGCTATAGTCCTGTTAACAATGGCCATGTAAAAAGCCTCCTGTTTGTTTGTGAGGGGAGCATACACAATAATCTCTCTCTTTGGTGGAACCTCCAGTGTGACATCTGACTTCAGTCTTCTCAAAAGGAAAGGTGTGAGGATCTGGAAAAATGAATGCCATCAAAATCAAATGCAAAGATCCATTGCACAAAAATTAACTAGATGATTGGTAATTGTTATACTGTATGTTACTGATTCTTGCTGAAGAGTATTTTGGAAGATGTACAGCCTTGACAACGCATTTGTTGTCGTGTGGTAAAGATACCTGATGAAGCATGTGAAGAATGTTTTGCTCTCGCTCAGTGGCCACAATGTTTTCTGCATCAGCAGTGATGGTGCTAATGTCAAACCACGACTCAAAACTGAGGGGGAGAAATACAAGACATTAAACAGACCACCCACTGACATGTCAAAAACAAATTCACATCAAACTCTCAGGCAAAACCTCTAATCTACAGAACAATCAGTCAGATGAATCTCAAGTTATATGACCTCTTACCTCTTCAGGTCATCAAACACATCTGGAAGCAGGAAGTTGAGAAGAGACCACAGCTCTGATAGGTTATTCTGCAGGGGTGTTCCCGTCAGGAGCAGTTTGTTATCGGCCGGTAACATCTTCAATTCTTGCACTAGTCGACAGTTCAGGTTTTTAATCCTGTGGCCCTCATCCACAATCAGATAGTTCCAGTGGAAACGCTGTAGAGACAAGCATGGTTTTCATTCGTGGAATGATTTGAAACAGCCCATGCAATAGACTTTGCTTACATAATGTGGCACAAGGTGTGAAAAGTAATAGTCATCAAGAAATAATATAGCATTGGCCTTTAAATTTTTGGTTAAAATTGCCCCAGCCTTGTCACCTTAGTTGACAACTACATAATCATGCACAATAACACCAGAGATGCTTAATACTGTCTTAAAGTTCTATGACAGTAAAACAACTGCAGAATCTGTTCACCTGAAGAAGCCTCCTATCTCTCATGGCAATTTCAAAGGAAGTAATAACAACAGGACACATTTTAAGGGGACCTTGGTGTTGACGGATCTGTTTCACTAGGTCCACCCTTTCCTTCTGTGGGCCATGATACAGAAGGACAGTCACCTTAAACACACAAAGCAAAAGCAGAGTCATTAAATTCACAAGGGCTAAAACACCACATGCTCAATCAATCAACATCTTTTCAGCTATAATTTTACCTCTGGTGTGAAGCGTTTGAATTCTGTGATCCAGTTTGGTAGAGTCGACAGTGGAGCCACAACCAGAAATGGCCCAAGAACCTTCTTCTCAACCATCATAGCAATATGAGCAATACACTGTATGGTTTTCCCGAGACCCATCTCATCAGCAAGGATACCATTGATACCATTCTCCCACAGCATCTATAAAGCAAACAATAAGGTTTATGTTAGCCATGCAATATGAACATATTGTACAGTTATGCATGAGCAACCAGCAGAAGCATTTGGCGTGAATTGTACTGCCATCTAGTGGTTAATTCCTCAAAGTTCTTGTTAAGCACTTACCCTGAGCCATTCTATGCCCTCCACCTGGTACCACCTCATCACACCACCAGTGAAGAGTTGGGGTTGTTGTGCAGGCACAAGCTGGCCATTCACTTTTCTTTCTGGATCCAGCATCTGCTTGCTGTTTTCTCGCAAAGTTTCAGACAGACGCCCTTTGATGTCAGAGTTTGTGTCACTTAGCTTCTCTATATCCTCAGCTTCCAGTTTCACAGATGTACCAGCCTCCTTCAGAAAGACAGATTTATAGAAAGACATTAATAATGTGTGACAACATTATGTGGATTTACAACTTTAAATGCGACTTATGGTATCTAAACTTTTGGGGAAAAAAAAAAACCTCACCGCTTCCAATTTTGATTTCTTGGCCTTCGACAGAATTTCCTTAAAAAGGAATAGGCACATCAGTATCAAAACATGGACATTTATGGTGTAGATTAAAAACAAACACTAAATTGAATGCTCACCTCTTTAGACATAACATCAGCGATTTTGTAATCCTCTTCTCTTTCACGCTTCTTTCTCTCAACTGGACACAGTAACAGATAATGGATCATAGTAATGTACTGCACGTTAACCATGACCATCTTATTAATATTTACAAATAAGTTAAATCATTGAAATGTAATTTGTAAGACCCACCTTTCACAGTCTTTTTGATGTTGCCCTGCAAATAACAATCAGTCAATATGGCTTTATTTTTACATGCAACAAAGTTGGGCAGATAAGCATGCTTAGAAACTTACCCTTTGCTTCAAATTAGCAGTTTTCTTTTCAAGTCTCTCTTTTTTTATTTTTTCCTGTGCCAAGAAAAATGTTTTGTACAGTCAGGTAATTTGTCAAATCAACAAAATGAAAATCTATGGTGAGTTACATCATATGCATGTTAGTTGGTGGCAATAATGCAGCTATGTATGCTTCATGTCACTAGTCATTATGAACCATTCAAAAGATACTTGACAGAACAAAAGCTGCTTTCAAGAGAATTGAAAAAGTAAGCTGGTCTGTCAATTTGAACAGCCTGTAATAAAAAAAAACCCACTGTATACTCCAAACTCACAATGGGGCGACGACCCAAAGCAACAACAGTATTTGATTGGTTGCTTTACATTCTACTGCTCACAAACATCTGCATCCGTACCACTTAGGCGGGTAGTCAAATTTGTTTCAGATTAAACCACTTTAGAGATTTACACCCGGAAACAGTAAACCATGCAGTGCAACAGCTCTTTCCTGTCTTTTGAACACAATACCCACCTCTTGCTGTTGCTGCTCCATCTTTGTGAGCAGAAACTTTGAGTAGATGTTGCTTTTCTCCAGAAGGTGCTGCAGTCTTTTGAATCGCATGTCTTGAGAATCTTTCTCCCATGACTGTTTAGCCTGTCAACATAACGCACAGCATTAATATAGACCCTCATTGACAGGACAGACCTCAGTCTGCAGTTTAAACTATCAGAAATGCCATTGACAAATAACGTAGTATTGTCACATACTATTTTTATCATGACCACGGGAACACTGTACACTGCCCTAACATTTATTACTTGCACATGTATGATTACTCAATGCATTCCTCAAGGCTGTTTACCTCCTCCATCATTTCCTTTTCTTTTCTCTCTCCCTCCTCCAGCAAATGCTTTTCCTCTTCCTCCATCTCTTTAGTAATGATCATCTCTTCAGCATGGCATTTTTCTGTAATGTGCAAAAGGTTACGTAAAATGCATAAACTTGCTAAGACACGTCTGGCATAATCTCTAGGGGATTTACTTTATGCGTGTAGCTCTTTGCCTACCTGCAGTGGACTGCTCCACTGATGTTCCCTCGGGCTCCTCAGATTCATTGGGTTTGGGACAATGAGGAGAAGCACTCCGTGTCTCTTCTTTCACAATGCTGAAACAATGTAAAGCACGTTCAAGTAAAAGTAGGATTCTCCTAACAACTCGTGTTATGCATACACGTAAAGGAGACTTACCCGCTCATTTTAGCTGTTTCTGTGTAAATGGGCTGCAAAGCTTTCTGTAGTGCAAGTCAACGTGTACTAATGACCAAGTTAGCATACAACACAAACTTACACCATAAAAAAATACGTAAAAGTTTAAAACTGCAGAATGAATTACAAATTACATTAATGTGCTCGAGTCTTTTTTTAATTAGAAAAAAATAATATTACAAAAAAAATTTACTAAAAGCAACTGAACTCAGTCACACAGGAGCTACTTACAACAACCTCTCGCGACTGTAACTTGAGACTTTGGAGCTGATAGCAGAGACTTTTCGCGCCACTTCGGACGAAACCACTACAGCTCACATTTGGAGGGGTGCCTTGTAAACATTGTTGTTTAATTATTTGCGCTGTTGCTCTTATATATAACACGTTGCTCCAAAAACTATAAAACTATAAAGAATCGAACATTTCTGAGTGACGTAGTTGTAGAAATTATTTCTATACAGGTCTAAGAATCTGACACGTTTCTATAGCAACCCTTAGACGGCGACATGTAAGCAAACAGCCTAGTTGATATTTCCCGCGAAAGTAAAGTACAGTTCATTCAGTGCAGAAATGGGGAACGTTCTTTATGTAACCGGTCCTAAAAGACCTCAGTCAGCCTGTCTGCCAAGTACAAAAACACTTATTGAAGATGTGCTTAAGTGTGACTGTCTTGTTCAAAAGGTAATGTGGAAATGGCTTGATGAATTAGCCAGATAAGTGAAGTTTTGCCTAATCTCACGTGATTTTTACCATATTGTGCTAAACGATTTGCTTAAAAAACTAATATGGCGCAATAAAATACGAGAAATTAATAACACTAGAGGCATTTATGGCAACACATTACTCACGGCGAAATAACGCACGACCTGTTGAATTTTGTTTATGGAAAACGACGAAAACATTAATGTGAGAAAATAATTAAATTGAATTTACATTTAAATTTAAGTCGGAAAAGCTTCCCCAGGTTATATAGTCAAGACTGTTTGCAGTTGCCTAGCAACGAAGCAAGTCTATATATGAGTTCGTGCTGATGACTTCTGGATGCTATGCCCTGAATTAACCACAATGTGTCACTAAAGAGTTACCAATGTGTGTGTTCTCTATACCGGTTGAGTTCAAACTAGGTGAACCTACTGAACCCATATTTGTGTAGCTTACTGCAAGATTTAAAAGAAAACGCTTATAAGTACATACTTACATTATATTAATTATAATAAATAGTTTAGTCAGTTAATTACTCTTGGGTTCTGTATAAATGTAACCTGTGTACTATTCCCATTGAATAGATTCTGTTCCCTCAACACTTTATTGCAGCTAAGCCATACTGAAGACTACATTTGAAGGATAATCATAAAATATAGCAAATTCTTCTAAACGAATCCAAGTCATTTTATTTAAAAATGTTTTTTATAATCTTAGTAATGCATGATCATTTAACAATTGAACTTTGCTGAAAAGATGTCAACTCATGCTTTATGGCCTTTAATTTGATTTTGAGTGCACAGGCTG